>CAXIWC010000146.1:0-24898 GCA_964036015.1 Leptarthrus brevirostris
ACCATTTTCTTAACATTTTACAAAATTATTTACGCAAGTGCGGTAAATACACCTACTCCAGCATCTTAAGTCCTGGACCAAAAGTAATAAAACAGAAAGATTGCCAATATAGTATACTAATTTTGTACCAAACTTCATCTTCCCCCGTTAACGGTAAGCCAAGAAATCTCAAGTACCGCATAGCATCATTTTAAGATGAAAAAATCGCACTTCAAGATGCTTAACACCCCATTGGCACGCCCCCATTACTCCTATCCAATCAATTATGGTCGGAATATCGAGAGGGGCGGCGAAGGTATTTTATCAAAAATTAATAATTATCCTCCTATTATTAGGAAAAGCACAGCATCAATAAATGTACCATTTTCTTAACATTTTACAAAATTATTTACGCAAGTGCGGTAAATACACCTACTCCAGCATCTTAAGTCCTGGACCAAAAGTAATAAAACAGAAAGATTGCCAATATAGTATACTAATTTTGTACCAAACTTCATCTTCCCCCGTTAACGGTAAGCCAAGAAATCTCAAGTACCGCATAGCATCATTTTAAGATGAAAAAATCGCACTTCAAGATGCTTAACACCCCATTGGCACGCCCCCATTACTCCTATCCAATCAATTATGGTCGGAATATCGAGAGGGGCGGCGAAGGTATTTTATCAAAAATTAATAATTATCCTCCTATTATTAGGAAAAGCACAGCATCAATAAATGTACCATTTTCTTAACATTTTACAAAATTATTTACGCAAGTGCGGTAAATACACCTACTCCAGCATCTTAAGTCCTGGACCAAAAGTAATAAAACAGAAAGATTGCCAATATAGTATACTAATTTTGTACCAAACTTCATCTTCCCCCGTTAACGGTAAGCCAAGAAATCTCAAGTACCGCATAGCATCATTTTAAGATGAAAAAATCGCACTTCAAGATGCTTAACACCCCATTGGCACGCCCCCATTACTCCTATCCAATCAATTATGGTCGGAATATCGAGAGGGGCGGCGAAGGTATTTTATCAAAAATTAATAATTATCCTCCTATTATTAGGAAAAGCACAGCATCAATAAATGTACCATTTTCTTAACATTTTACAAAATTATTTACGCAAGTGCGGTAAATACACCTACTCCAGCATCTTAAGTCCTGGACCAAAAGTAATAAAACAGAAAGATTGCCAATATAGTATACTAATTTTGTACCAAACTTCATCTTCCCCCGTTAACGGTAAGCCAAGAAATCTCAAGTACCGCATAGCATCATTTTAAGATGAAAAAATCGCACTTCAAGATGCTTAACACCCCATTGGCACGCCCCCATTACTCCTATCCAATCAATTATGGTCGGAATATCGAGAGGGGCGGCGAAGGTATTTTATCAAAAATTAATAATTATCCTCCTATTATTAGGAAAAGCACAGCATCAATAAATGTACCATTTTCTTAACATTTTACAAAATTATTTACGCAAGTGCGGTAAATACACCTACTCCAGCATCTTAAGTCCTGGACCAAAAGTAATAAAACAGAAAGATTGCCAATATAGTATACTAATTTTGTACCAAACTTCATCTTCCCCCGTTAACGGTAAGCCAAGAAATCTCAAGTACCGCATAGCATCATTTTAAGATGAAAAAATCGCACTTCAAGATGCTTAACACCCCATTGGCACGCCCCCATTACTCCTATCCAATCAATTATGGTCGGAATATCGAGAGGGGCGGCGAAGGTATTTTATCAAAAATTAATAATTATCCTCCTATTATTAGGAAAAGCACAGCATCAATAAATGTACCATTTTCTTAACATTTTACAAAATTATTTACGCAAGTGCGGTAAATACACCTACTCCAGCATCTTAAGTCCTGGACCAAAAGTAATAAAACAGAAAGATTGCCAATATAGTATACTAATTTTGTACCAAACTTCATCTTCCCCCGTTAACGGTAAGCCAAGAAATCTCAAGTACCGCATAGCATCATTTTAAGATGAAAAAATCGCACTTCAAGATGCTTAACACCCCATTGGCACGCCCCCATTACTCCTATCCAATCAATTATGGTCGGAATATCGAGAGGGGCGGCGAAGGTATTTTATCAAAAATTAATAATTATCCTCCTATTATTAGGAAAAGCACAGCATCAATAAATGTACCATTTTCTTAACATTTTACAAAATTATTTACGCAAGTGCGGTAAATACACCTACTCCAGCATCTTAAGTCCTGGACCAAAAGTAATAAAACAGAAAGATTGCCAATATAGTATACTAATTTTGTACCAAACTTCATCTTCCCCCGTTAACGGTAAGCCAAGAAATCTCAAGTACCGCATAGCATCATTTTAAGATGAAAAAATCGCACTTCAAGATGCTTAACACCCCATTGGCACGCCCCCATTACTCCTATCCAATCAATTATGGTCGGAATATCGAGAGGGGCGGCGAAGGTATTTTATCAAAAATTAATAATTATCCTCCTATTATTAGGAAAAGCACAGCATCAATAAATGTACCATTTTCTTAACATTTTACAAAATTATTTACGCAAGTGCGGTAAATACACCTACTCCAGCATCTTAAGTCCTGGACCAAAAGTAATAAAACAGAAAGATTGCCAATATAGTATACTAATTTTGTACCAAACTTCATCTTCCCCCGTTAACGGTAAGCCAAGAAATCTCAAGTACCGCATAGCATCATTTTAAGATGAAAAAATCGCACTTCAAGATGCTTAACACCCCATTGGCACGCCCCCATTACTCCTATCCAATCAATTATGGTCGGAATATCGAGAGGGGCGGCGAAGGTATTTTATCAAAAATTAATAATTATCCTCCTATTATTAGGAAAAGCACAGCATCAATAAATGTACCATTTTCTTAACATTTTACAAAATTATTTACGCAAGTGCGGTAAATACACCTACTCCAGCATCTTAAGTCCTGGACCAAAAGTAATAAAACAGAAAGATTGCCAATATAGTATACTAATTTTGTACCAAACTTCATCTTCCCCCGTTAACGGTAAGCCAAGAAATCTCAAGTACCGCATAGCATCATTTTAAGATGAAAAAAATCGCACTTCAAGATGCTTAACACCCCATTGGCACGCCCCCATTACTCCTATCCAATCAATTATGGTCGGAATATCGAGAGGGGCGGCGAAGGTATTTTATCAAAAATTAATAATTATCCTCCTATTATTAGGAAAAGCACAGCATCAATAAATGTACCATTTTCTTAACATTTTACAAAATTATTTACGCAAGTGCGGTAAATACACCTACTCCAGCATCTTAAGTCCTGGACCAAAAGTAATAAAACAGAAAGATTGCCAATATAGTATACTAATTTTGTACCAAACTTCATCTTCCCCCGTTAACGGTAAGCCAAGAAATCTCAAGTACCGCATAGCATCATTTTAAGATGAAAAAATCGCACTTCAAGATGCTTAACACCCCATTGGCACGCCCCCATTACTCCTATCCAATCAATTATGGTCGGAATATCGAGAGGGGCGGCGAAGGTATTTTATCAAAAATTAATAATTATCCTCCTATTATTAGGAAAAGCACAGCATCAATAAATGTACCATTTTCTTAACATTTTACAAAATTATTTACGCAAGTGCGGTAAATACACCTACTCCAGCATCTTAAGTCCTGGACCAAAAGTAATAAAACAGAAAGATTGCCAATATAGTATACTAATTTTGTACCAAACTTCATCTTCCCCCGTTAACGGTAAGCCAAGAAATCTCAAGTACCGCATAGCATCATTTTAAGATGAAAAAATCGCACTTCAAGATGCTTAACACCCCATTGGCACGCCCCCATTACTCCTATCCAATCAATTATGGTCGGAATATCGAGAGGGGCGGCGAAGGTATTTTATCAAAAATTAATAATTATCCTCCTATTATTAGGAAAAGCACAGCATCAATAAATGTACCATTTTCTTAACATTTTACAAAATTATTTACGCAAGTGCGGTAAATACACCTACTCCAGCATCTTAAGTCCTGGACCAAAAGTAATAAAACAGAAAGATTGCCAATATAGTATACTAATTTTGTACCAAACTTCATCTTCCCCCGTTAACGGTAAGCCAAGAAATCTCAAGTACCGCATAGCATCATTTTAAGATGAAAAAATCGCACTTCAAGATGCTTAACACCCCATTGGCACGCCCCCATTACTCCTATCCAATCAATTATGGTCGGAATATCGAGAGGGGCGGCGAAGGTATTTTATCAAAAATTAATAATTATCCTCCTATTATTAGGAAAAGCACAGCATCAATAAATGTACCATTTTCTTAACATTTTACAAAATTATTTACGCAAGTGCGGTAAATACACCTACTCCAGCATCTTAAGTCCTGGACCAAAAGTAATAAAACAGAAAGATTGCCAATATAGTATACTAATTTTGTACCAAACTTCATCTTCCCCCGTTAACGGTAAGCCAAGAAATCTCAAGTACCGCATAGCATCATTTTAAGATGAAAAAATCGCACTTCAAGATGCTTAACACCCCATTGGCACGCCCCCATTACTCCTATCCAATCAATTATGGTCGGAATATCGAGAGGGGCGGCGAAGGTATTTTATCAAAAATTAATAATTATCCTCCTATTATTAGGAAAAGCACAGCATCAATAAATGTACCATTTTCTTAACATTTTACAAAATTATTTACGCAAGTGCGGTAAATACACCTACTCCAGCATCTTAAGTCCTGGACCAAAAGTAATAAAACAGAAAGATTGCCAATATAGTATACTAATTTTGTACCAAACTTCATCTTCCCCCGTTAACGGTAAGCCAAGAAATCTCAAGTACCGCATAGCATCATTTTAAGATGAAAAAATCGCACTTCAAGATGCTTAACACCCCATTGGCACGCCCCCATTACTCCTATCCAATCAATTATGGTCGGAATATCGAGAGGGGCGGCGAAGGTATTTTATCAAAAATTAATAATTATCCTCCTATTATTAGGAAAAGCACAGCATCAATAAATGTACCATTTTCTTAACATTTTACAAAATTATTTACGCAAGTGCGGTAAATACACCTACTCCAGCATCTTAAGTCCTGGACCAAAAGTAATAAAACAGAAAGATTGCCAATATAGTATACTAATTTTGTACCAAACTTCATCTTCCCCCGTTAACGGTAAGCCAAGAAATCTCAAGTACCGCATAGCATCATTTTAAGATGAAAAAATCGCACTTCAAGATGCTTAACACCCCATTGGCACGCCCCCATTACTCCTATCCAATCAATTATGGTCGGAATATCGAGAGGGGCGGCGAAGGTATTTTATCAAAAATTAATAATTATCCTCCTATTATTAGGAAAAGCACAGCATCAATAAATGTACCATTTTCTTAACATTTTACAAAATTATTTACGCAAGTGCGGTAAATACACCTACTCCAGCATCTTAAGTCCTGGACCAAAAGTAATAAAACAGAAAGATTGCCAATATAGTATACTAATTTTGTACCAAACTTCATCTTCCCCCGTTAACGGTAAGCCAAGAAATCTCAAGTACCGCATAGCATCATTTTAAGATGAAAAAATCGCACTTCAAGATGCTTAACACCCCATTGGCACGCCCCCATTACTCCTATCCAATCAATTATGGTCGGAATATCGAGAGGGGCGGCGAAGGTATTTTATCAAAAATTAATAATTATCCTCCTATTATTAGGAAAAGCACAGCATCAATAAATGTACCATTTTCTTAACATTTTACAAAATTATTTACGCAAGTGCGGTAAATACACCTACTCCAGCATCTTAAGTCCTGGACCAAAAGTAATAAAACAGAAAGATTGCCAATATAGTATACTAATTTTGTACCAAACTTCATCTTCCCCCGTTAACGGTAAGCCAAGAAATCTCAAGTACCGCATAGCATCATTTTAAGATGAAAAAATCGCACTTCAAGATGCTTAACACCCCATTGGCACGCCCCCATTACTCCTATCCAATCAATTATGGTCGGAATATCGAGAGGGGCGGCGAAGGTATTTTATCAAAAATTAATAATTATCCTCCTATTATTAGGAAAAGCACAGCATCAATAAATGTACCATTTTCTTAACATTTTACAAAATTATTTACGCAAGTGCGGTAAATACACCTACTCCAGCATCTTAAGTCCTGGACCAAAAGTAATAAAACAGAAAGATTGCCAATATAGTATACTAATTTTGTACCAAACTTCATCTTCCCCCGTTAACGGTAAGCCAAGAAATCTCAAGTACCGCATAGCATCATTTTAAGATGAAAAAATCGCACTTCAAGATGCTTAACACCCCATTGGCACGCCCCCATTACTCCTATCCAATCAATTATGGTCGGAATATCGAGAGGGGCGGCGAAGGTATTTTATCAAAAATTAATAATTATCCTCCTATTATTAGGAAAAGCACAGCATCAATAAATGTACCATTTTCTTAACATTTTACAAAATTATTTACGCAAGTGCGGTAAATACACCTACTCCAGCATCTTAAGTCCTGGACCAAAAGTAATAAAACAGAAAGATTGCCAATATAGTATACTAATTTTGTACCAAACTTCATCTTCCCCCGTTAACGGTAAGCCAAGAAATCTCAAGTACCGCATAGCATCATTTTAAGATGAAAAAATCGCACTTCAAGATGCTTAACACCCCATTGGCACGCCCCCATTACTCCTATCCAATCAATTATGGTCGGAATATCGAGAGGGGCGGCGAAGGTATTTTATCAAAAATTAATAATTATCCTCCTATTATTAGGAAAAGCACAGCATCAATAAATGTACCATTTTCTTAACATTTTACAAAATTATTTACGCAAGTGCGGTAAATACACCTACTCCAGCATCTTAAGTCCTGGACCAAAAGTAATAAAACAGAAAGATTGCCAATATAGTATACTAATTTTGTACCAAACTTCATCTTCCCCCGTTAACGGTAAGCCAAGAAATCTCAAGTACCGCATAGCATCATTTTAAGATGAAAAAATCGCACTTCAAGATGCTTAACACCCCATTGGCACGCCCCCATTACTCCTATCCAATCAATTATGGTCGGAATATCGAGAGGGGCGGCGAAGGTATTTTATCAAAAATTAATAATTATCCTCCTATTATTAGGAAAAGCACAGCATCAATAAATGTACCATTTTCTTAACATTTTACAAAATTATTTACGCAAGTGCGGTAAATACACCTACTCCAGCATCTTAAGTCCTGGACCAAAAGTAATAAAACAGAAAGATTGCCAATATAGTATACTAATTTTGTACCAAACTTCATCTTCCCCCGTTAACGGTAAGCCAAGAAATCTCAAGTACCGCATAGCATCATTTTAAGATGAAAAAATCGCACTTCAAGATGCTTAACACCCCATTGGCACGCCCCCATTACTCCTATCCAATCAATTATGGTCGGAATATCGAGAGGGGCGGCGAAGGTATTTTATCAAAAATTAATAATTATCCTCCTATTATTAGGAAAAGCACAGCATCAATAAATGTACCATTTTCTTAACATTTTACAAAATTATTTACGCAAGTGCGGTAAATACACCTACTCCAGCATCTTAAGTCCTGGACCAAAAGTAATAAAACAGAAAGATTGCCAATATAGTATACTAATTTTGTACCAAACTTCATCTTCCCCCGTTAACGGTAAGCCAAGAAATCTCAAGTACCGCATAGCATCATTTTAAGATGAAAAAATCGCACTTCAAGATGCTTAACACCCCATTGGCACGCCCCCATTACTCCTATCCAATCAATTATGGTCGGAATATCGAGAGGGGCGGCGAAGGTATTTTATCAAAAATTAATAATTATCCTCCTATTATTAGGAAAAGCACAGCATCAATAAATGTACCATTTTCTTAACATTTTACAAAATTATTTACGCAAGTGCGGTAAATACACCTACTCCAGCATCTTAAGTCCTGGACCAAAAGTAATAAAACAGAAAGATTGCCAATATAGTATACTAATTTTGTACCAAACTTCATCTTCCCCCGTTAACGGTAAGCCAAGAAATCTCAAGTACCGCATAGCATCATTTTAAGATGAAAAAATCGCACTTCAAGATGCTTAACACCCCATTGGCACGCCCCCATTACTCCTATCCAATCAATTATGGTCGGAATATCGAGAGGGGCGGCGAAGGTATTTTATCAAAAATTAATAATTATCCTCCTATTATTAGGAAAAGCACAGCATCAATAAATGTACCATTTTCTTAACATTTTACAAAATTATTTACGCAAGTGCGGTAAATACACCTACTCCAGCATCTTAAGTCCTGGACCAAAAGTAATAAAACAGAAAGATTGCCAATATAGTATACTAATTTTGTACCAAACTTCATCTTCCCCCGTTAACGGTAAGCCAAGAAATCTCAAGTACCGCATAGCATCATTTTAAGATGAAAAAATCGCACTTCAAGATGCTTAACACCCCATTGGCACGCCCCCATTACTCCTATCCAATCAATTATGGTCGGAATATCGAGAGGGGCGGCGAAGGTATTTTATCAAAAATTAATAATTATCCTCCTATTATTAGGAAAAGCACAGCATCAATAAATGTACCATTTTCTTAACATTTTACAAAATTATTTACGCAAGTGCGGTAAATACACCTACTCCAGCATCTTAAGTCCTGGACCAAAAGTAATAAAACAGAAAGATTGCCAATATAGTATACTAATTTTGTACCAAACTTCATCTTCCCCCGTTAACGGTAAGCCAAGAAATCTCAAGTACCGCATAGCATCATTTTAAGATGAAAAAATCGCACTTCAAGATGCTTAACACCCCATTGGCACGCCCCCATTACTCCTATCCAATCAATTATGGTCGGAATATCGAGAGGGGCGGCGAAGGTATTTTATCAAAAATTAATAATTATCCTCCTATTATTAGGAAAAGCACAGCATCAATAAATGTACCATTTTCTTAACATTTTACAAAATTATTTACGCAAGTGCGGTAAATACACCTACTCCAGCATCTTAAGTCCTGGACCAAAAGTAATAAAACAGAAAGATTGCCAATATAGTATACTAATTTTGTACCAAACTTCATCTTCCCCCGTTAACGGTAAGCCAAGAAATCTCAAGTACCGCATAGCATCATTTTAAGATGAAAAAATCGCACTTCAAGATGCTTAACACCCCATTGGCACGCCCCCATTACTCCTATCTAATCAATTATGGTCGGAATATCGAGAGGGGCGGCGAAGGTATTTTATCAAAAATTAATAATTATCCTCCTATTATTAGGAAAAGCACAGCATCAATAAATGTACCATTTTCTTAACATTTTACAAAATTATTTACGCAAGTGCGGTAAATACACCTACTCCAGCATCTTAAGTCCTGGACCAAAAGTAATAAAACAGAAAGATTGCCAATATAGTATACTAATTTTGTACCAAACTTCATCTTCCCCCGTTAACGGTAAGCCAAGAAATCTCAAGTACCGCATAGCATCATTTTAAGATGAAAAAATCGCACTTCAAGATGCTTAACACCCCATTGGCACGCCCCCATTACTCCTATCCAATCAATTATGGTCGGAATATCGAGAGGGGCGGCGAAGGTATTTTATCAAAAATTAATAATTATCCTCCTATTATTAGGAAAAGCACAGCATCAATAAATGTACCATTTTCTTAACATTTTACAAAATTATTTACGCAAGTGCGGTAAATACACCTACTCCAGCATCTTAAGTCCTGGACCAAAAGTAATAAAACAGAAAGATTGCCAATATAGTATACTAATTTTGTACCAAACTTCATCTTCCCCCGTTAACGGTAAGCCAAGAAATCTCAAGTACCGCATAGCATCATTTTAAGATGAAAAAATCGCACTTCAAGATGCTTAACACCCCATTGGCACGCCCCCATTACTCCTATCCAATCAATTATGGTCGGAATATCGAGAGGGGCGGCGAAGGTATTTTATCAAAAATTAATAATTATCCTCCTATTATTAGGAAAAGCACAGCATCAATAAATGTACCATTTTCTTAACATTTTACAAAATTATTTACGCAAGTGCGGTAAATACACCTACTCCAGCATCTTAAGTCCTGGACCAAAAGTAATAAAACAGAAAGATTGCCAATATAGTATACTAATTTTGTACCAAACTTCATCTTCCCCCGTTAACGGTAAGCCAAGAAATCTCAAGTACCGCATAGCATCATTTTAAGATGAAAAAATCGCACTTCAAGATGCTTAACACCCCATTGGCACGCCCCCATTACTCCTATCCAATCAATTATGGTCGGAATATCGAGAGGGGCGGCGAAGGTATTTTATCAAAAATTAATAATTATCCTCCTATTATTAGGAAAAGCACAGCATCAATAAATGTACCATTTTCTTAACATTTTACAAAATTATTTACGCAAGTGCGGTAAATACACCTACTCCAGCATCTTAAGTCCTGGACCAAAAGTAATAAAACAGAAAGATTGCCAATATAGTATACTAATTTTGTACCAAACTTCATCTTCCCCCGTTAACGGTAAGCCAAGAAATCTCAAGTACCGCATAGCATCATTTTAAGATGAAAAAATCGCACTTCAAGATGCTTAACACCCCATTGGCACGCCCCCATTACTCCTATCCAATCAATTATGGTCGGAATATCGAGAGGGGCGGCGAAGGTATTTTATCAAAAATTAATAATTATCCTCCTATTATTAGGAAAAGCACAGCATCAATAAATGTACCATTTTCTTAACATTTTACAAAATTATTTACGCAAGTGCGGTAAATACACCTACTCCAGCATCTTAAGTCCTGGACCAAAAGTAATAAAACAGAAAGATTGCCAATATAGTATACTAATTTTGTACCAAACTTCATCTTCCCCCGTTAACGGTAAGCCAAGAAATCTCAAGTACCGCATAGCATCATTTTAAGATGAAAAAATCGCACTTCAAGATGCTTAACACCCCATTGGCACGCCCCCATTACTCCTATCCAATCAATTATGGTCGGAATATCGAGAGGGGCGGCGAAGGTATTTTATCAAAAATTAATAATTATCCTCCTATTATTAGGAAAAGCACAGCATCAATAAATGTACCATTTTCTTAACATTTTACAAAATTATTTACGCAAGTGCGGTAAATACACCTACTCCAGCATCTTAAGTCCTGGACCAAAAGTAATAAAACAGAAAGATTGCCAATATAGTATACTAATTTTGTACCAAACTTCATCTTCCCCCGTTAACGGTAAGCCAAGAAATCTCAAGTACCGCATAGCATCATTTTAAGATGAAAAAATCGCACTTCAAGATGCTTAACACCCCATTGGCACGCCCCCATTACTCCTATCCAATCAATTATGGTCGGAATATCGAGAGGGGCGGCGAAGGTATTTTATCAAAAATTAATAATTATCCTCCTATTATTAGGAAAAGCACAGCATCAATAAATGTACCATTTTCTTAACATTTTACAAAATTATTTACGCAAGTGCGGTAAATACACCTACTCCAGCATCTTAAGTCCTGGACCAAAAGTAATAAAACAGAAAGATTGCCAATATAGTATACTAATTTTGTACCAAACTTCATCTTCCCCCGTTAACGGTAAGCCAAGAAATCTCAAGTACCGCATAGCATCATTTTAAGATGAAAAAATCGCACTTCAAGATGCTTAACACCCCATTGGCACGCCCCCATTACTCCTATCCAATCAATTATGGTCGGAATATCGAGAGGGGCGGCGAAGGTATTTTATCAAAAATTAATAATTATCCTCCTATTATTAGGAAAAGCACAGCATCAATAAATGTACCATTTTCTTAACATTTTACAAAATTATTTACGCAAGTGCGGTAAATACACCTACTCCAGCATCTTAAGTCCTGGACCAAAAGTAATAAAACAGAAAGATTGCCAATATAGTATACTAATTTTGTACCAAACTTCATCTTCCCCCGTTAACGGTAAGCCAAGAAATCTCAAGTACCGCATAGCATCATTTTAAGATGAAAAAATCGCACTTCAAGATGCTTAACACCCCATTGGCACGCCCCCATTACTCCTATCCAATCAATTATGGTCGGAATATCGAGAGGGGCGGCGAAGGTATTTTATCAAAAATTAATAATTATCCTCCTATTATTAGGAAAAGCACAGCATCAATAAATGTACCATTTTCTTAACATTTTACAAAATTATTTACGCAAGTGCGGTAAATACACCTACTCCAGCATCTTAAGTCCTGGACCAAAAGTAATAAAACAGAAAGATTGCCAATATAGTATACTAATTTTGTACCAAACTTCATCTTCCCCCGTTAACGGTAAGCCAAGAAATCTCAAGTACCGCATAGCATCATTTTAAGATGAAAAAATCGCACTTCAAGATGCTTAACACCCCATTGGCACGCCCCCATTACTCCTATCCAATCAATTATGGTCGGAATATCGAGAGGGGCGGCGAAGGTATTTTATCAAAAATTAATAATTATCCTCCTATTATTAGGAAAAGCACAGCATCAATAAATGTACCATTTTCTTAACATTTTACAAAATTATTTACGCAAGTGCGGTAAATACACCTACTCCAGCATCTTAAGTCCTGGACCAAAAGTAATAAAACAGAAAGATTGCCAATATAGTATACTAATTTTGTACCAAACTTCATCTTCCCCCGTTAACGGTAAGCCAAGAAATCTCAAGTACCGCATAGCATCATTTTAAGATGAAAAAATCGCACTTCAAGATGCTTAACACCCCATTGGCACGCCCCCATTACTCCTATCCAATCAATTATGGTCGGAATATCGAGAGGGGCGGCGAAGGTATTTTATCAAAAATTAATAATTATCCTCCTATTATTAGGAAAAGCACAGCATCAATAAATGTACCATTTTCTTAACATTTTACAAAATTATTTACGCAAGTGCGGTAAATACACCTACTCCAGCATCTTAAGTCCTGGACCAAAAGTAATAAAACAGAAAGATTGCCAATATAGTATACTAATTTTGTACCAAACTTCATCTTCCCCCGTTAACGGTAAGCCAAGAAATCTCAAGTACCGCATAGCATCATTTTAAGATGAAAAAATCGCACTTCAAGATGCTTAACACCCCATTGGCACGCCCCCATTACTCCTATCCAATCAATTATGGTCGGAATATCGAGAGGGGCGGCGAAGGTATTTTATCAAAAATTAATAATTATCCTCCTATTATTAGGAAAAGCACAGCATCAATAAATGTACCATTTTCTTAACATTTTACAAAATTATTTACGCAAGTGCGGTAAATACACCTACTCCAGCATCTTAAGTCCTGGACCAAAAGTAATAAAACAGAAAGATTGCCAATATAGTATACTAATTTTGTACCAAACTTCATCTTCCCCCGTTAACGGTAAGCCAAGAAATCTCAAGTACCGCATAGCATCATTTTAAGATGAAAAAATCGCACTTCAAGATGCTTAACACCCCATTGGCACGCCCCCATTACTCCTATCCAATCAATTATGGTCGGAATATCGAGAGGGGCGGCGAAGGTATTTTATCAAAAATTAATAATTATCCTCCTATTATTAGGAAAAGCACAGCATCAATAAATGTACCATTTTCTTAACATTTTACAAAATTATTTACGCAAGTGCGGTAAATACACCTACTCCAGCATCTTAAGTCCTGGACCAAAAGTAATAAAACAGAAAGATTGCCAATATAGTATACTAATTTTGTACCAAACTTCATCTTCCCCCGTTAACGGTAAGCCAAGAAATCTCAAGTACCGCATAGCATCATTTTAAGATGAAAAAATCGCACTTCAAGATGCTTAACACCCCATTGGCACGCCCCCATTACTCCTATCCAATCAATTATGGTCGGAATATCGAGAGGGGCGGCGAAGGTATTTTATCAAAAATTAATAATTATCCTCCTATTATTAGGAAAAGCACAGCATCAATAAATGTACCATTTTCTTAACATTTTACAAAATTATTTACGCAAGTGCGGTAAATACACCTACTCCAGCATCTTAAGTCCTGGACCAAAAGTAATAAAACAGAAAGATTGCCAATATAGTATACTAATTTTGTACCAAACTTCATCTTCCCCCGTTAACGGTAAGCCAAGAAATCTCAAGTACCGCATAGCATCATTTTAAGATGAAAAAATCGCACTTCAAGATGCTTAACACCCCATTGGCACGCCCCCATTACTCCTATCCAATCAATTATGGTCGGAATATCGAGAGGGGCGGCGAAGGTATTTTATCAAAAATTAATAATTATCCTCCTATTATTAGGAAAAGCACAGCATCAATAAATGTACCATTTTCTTAACATTTTACAAAATTATTTACGCAAGTGCGGTAAATACACCTACTCCAGCATCTTAAGTCCTGGACCAAAAGTAATAAAACAGAAAGATTGCCAATATAGTATACTAATTTTGTACCAAACTTCATCTTCCCCCGTTAACGGTAAGCCAAGAAATCTCAAGTACCGCATAGCATCATTTTAAGATGAAAAAATCGCACTTCAAGATGCTTAACACCCCATTGGCACGCCCCCATTACTCCTATCCAATCAATTATGGTCGGAATATCGAGAGGGGCGGCGAAGGTATTTTATCAAAAATTAATAATTATCCTCCTATTATTAGGAAAAGCACAGCATCAATAAATGTACCATTTTCTTAACATTTTACAAAATTATTTACGCAAGTGCGGTAAATACACCTACTCCAGCATCTTAAGTCCTGGACCAAAAGTAATAAAACAGAAAGATTGCCAATATAGTATACTAATTTTGTACCAAACTTCATCTTCCCCCGTTAACGGTAAGCCAAGAAATCTCAAGTACCGCATAGCATCATTTTAAGATGAAAAAATCGCACTTCAAGATGCTTAACACCCCATTGGCACGCCCCCATTACTCCTATCCAATCAATTATGGTCGGAATATCGAGAGGGGCGGCGAAGGTATTTTATCAAAAATTAATAATTATCCTCCTATTATTAGGAAAAGCACAGCATCAATAAATGTACCATTTTCTTAACATTTTACAAAATTATTTACGCAAGTGCGGTAAATACACCTACTCCAGCATCTTAAGTCCTGGACCAAAAGTAATAAAACAGAAAGATTGCCAATATAGTATACTAATTTTGTACCAAACTTCATCTTCCCCCGTTAACGGTAAGCCAAGAAATCTCAAGTACCGCATAGCATCATTTTAAGATGAAAAAATCGCACTTCAAGATGCTTAACACCCCATTGGCACGCCCCCATTACTCCTATCCAATCAATTATGGTCGGAATATCGAGAGGGGCGGCGAAGGTATTTTATCAAAAATTAATAATTATCCTCCTATTATTAGGAAAAGCACAGCATCAATAAATGTACCATTTTCTTAACATTTTACAAAATTATTTACGCAAGTGCGGTAAATACACCTACTCCAGCATCTTAAGTCCTGGACCAAAAGTAATAAAACAGAAAGATTGCCAATATAGTATACTAATTTTGTACCAAACTTCATCTTCCCCCGTTAACGGTAAGCCAAGAAATCTCAAGTACCGCATAGCATCATTTTAAGATGAAAAAATCGCACTTCAAGATGCTTAACACCCCATTGGCACGCCCCCATTACTCCTATCCAATCAATTATGGTCGGAATATCGAGAGGGGCGGCGAAGGTATTTTATCAAAAATTAATAATTATCCTCCTATTATTAGGAAAAGCACAGCATCAATAAATGTACCATTTTCTTAACATTTTACAAAATTATTTACGCAAGTGCGGTAAATACACCTACTCCAGCATCTTAAGTCCTGGACCAAAAGTAATAAAACAGAAAGATTGCCAATATAGTATACTAATTTTGTACCAAACTTCATCTTCCCCCGTTAACGGTAAGCCAAGAAATCTCAAGTACCGCATAGCATCATTTTAAGATGAAAAAATCGCACTTCAAGATGCTTAACACCCCATTGGCACGCCCCCATTACTCCTATCCAATCAATTATGGTCGGAATATCGAGAGGGGCGGCGAAGGTATTTTATCAAAAATTAATAATTATCCTCCTATTATTAGGAAAAGCACAGCATCAATAAATGTACCATTTTCTTAACATTTTACAAAATTATTTACGCAAGTGCGGTAAATACACCTACTCCAGCATCTTAAGTCCTGGACCAAAAGTAATAAAACAGAAAGATTGCCAATATAGTATACTAATTTTGTACCAAACTTCATCTTCCCCCGTTAACGGTAAGCCAAGAAATCTCAAGTACCGCATAGCATCATTTTAAGATGAAAAAATCGCACTTCAAGATGCTTAACACCCCATTGGCACGCCCCCATTACTCCTATCCAATCAATTATGGTCGGAATATCGAGAGGGGCGGCGAAGGTATTTTATCAAAAATTAATAATTATCCTCCTATTATTAGGAAAAGCACAGCATCAATAAATGTACCATTTTCTTAACATTTTACAAAATTATTTACGCAAGTGCGGTAAATACACCTACTCCAGCATCTTAAGTCCTGGACCAAAAGTAATAAAACAGAAAGATGGCCAATATAGTATACTAATTTTGTACCAAACTTCATCTTCCCCCGTTAACGGTAAGCCAAGAAATCTCAAGTACCGCATAGCATCATTTTAAGATGAAAAAATCGCACTTTAAGATGCTTAACACCCCATTGGCACGCCCCCATTACTCCTATCCAATCAATTATGGTCGGAATATCGAGAGGGGCGGCGAAGGTATTTTATCAAAAATTAATAATTATCCTCCTATTATTAGGAAAAGCACAGCATCAATAAATGTACCATTTTCTTAACATTTTACAAAATTATTTACGCAAGTGCGGTAAATACACCTACTCCAGCATCTTAAGTCCTGGACCAAAAGTAATAAAACAGAAAGATTGCCAATATAGTATACTAATTTTGTACCAAACTTCATCTTCCCCCGTTAACGGTAAGCCAAGAAATCTCAAGTACCGCATAGCATCATTTTAAGATGAAAAAATCGCACTTCAAGATGCTTAACACCCCATTGGCACGCCCCCATTACTCCTATCCAATCAATTATGGTCGGAATATCGAGAGGGGCGGCGAAGGTATTTTATCAAAAATTAATAATTATCCTCCTATTATTAGGAAAAGCACAGCATCAATAAATGTACCATTTTCTTAACATTTTACAAAATTATTTACGCAAGTGCGGTAAATACACCTACTCCAGCATCTTAAGTCCTGGACCAAAAGTAATAAAACAGAAAGATTGCCAATATAGTATACTAATTTTGTACCAAACTTCATCTTCCCCCGTTAACGGTAAGCCAAGAAATCTCAAGTACCGCATAGCATCATTTTAAGATGAAAAAATCGCACTTCAAGATGCTTAACACCCCATTGGCACGCCCCCATTACTCCTATCCAATCAATTATGGTCGGAATATCGAGAGGGGCGGCGAAGGTATTTTATCAAAAATTAATAATTATCCTCCTATTATTAGGAAAAGCACAGCATCAATAAATGTACCATTTTCTTAACATTTTACAAAATTATTTACGCAAGTGCGGTAAATACACCTACTCCAGCATCTTAAGTCCTGGACCAAAAGTAATAAAACAGAAAGATGGCCAATATAGTATACTAATTTTGTACCAAACTTCATCTTCCCCCGTTAACGGTAAGCCAAGAAATCTCAAGTACCGCATAGCATCATTTTAAGATGAAAAAATCGCACTTTAAGATGCTTAACACCCCATTGGCACGCCCCCATTACTCCTATCCAATCAATTATGGTCGGAATATCGAGAGGGGCGGCGAAGGTATTTTATCAAAAATTAATAATTATCCTCCTATTATTAGGAAAAGCACAGCATCAATAAATGTACCATTTTCTTAACATTTTACAAAATTATTTACGCAAGTGCGGTAAATACACCTACTCCAGCATCTTAAGTCCTGGACCAAAAGTAATAAAACAGAAAGATTGCCAATATAGTATACTAATTTTGTACCAAACTTCATCTTCCCCCGTTAACGGTAAGCCAAGAAATCTCAAGTACCGCATAGCATCATTTTAAGATGAAAAAATCGCACTTCAAGATGCTTAACACCCCATTGGCACGCCCCCATTACTCCTATCCAATCAATTATGGTCGGAATATCGAGAGGGGCGGCGAAGGTATTTTATCAAAAATTAATAATTATCCTCCTATTATTAGGAAAAGCACAGCATCAATAAATGTACCATTTTCTTAACATTTTACAAAATTATTTACGCAAGTGCGGTAAATACACCTACTCCAGCATCTTAAGTCCTGGACCAAAAGTAATAAAACAGAAAGATTGCCAATATAGTATACTAATTTTGTACCAAACTTCATCTTCCCCCGTTAACGGTAAGCCAAGAAATCTCAAGTACCGCATAGCATCATTTTAAGATGAAAAAATCGCACTTCAAGATGCTTAACACCCCATTGGCACGCCCCCATTACTCCTATCCAATCAATTATGGTCGGAATATCGAGAGGGGCGGCGAAGGTATTTTATCAAAAATTAATAATTATCCTCCTATTATTAGGAAAAGCACAGCATCAATAAATGTACCATTTTCTTAACATTTTACAAAATTATTTACGCAAGTGCGGTAAATACACCTACTCCAGCATCTTAAGTCCTGGACCAAAAGTAATAAAACAGAAAGATGGCCAATATAGTATACTAATTTTGTACCAAACTTCATCTTCCCCCGTTAACGGTAAGCCAAGAAATCTCAAGTACCGCATAGCATCATTTTAAGATGAAAAAATCGCACTTTAAGATGCTTAACACCCCATTGGCACGCCCCCATTACTCCTATCCAATCAATTATGGTCGGAATATCGAGAGGGGCGGCGAAGGTATTTTATCAAAAATTAATAATTATCCTCCTATTATTAGGAAAAGCACAGCATCAATAAATGTACCATTTTCTTAACATTTTACAAAATTATTTACGCAAGTGCGGTAAATACACCTACTCCAGCATCTTAAGTCCTGGACCAAAAGTAATAAAACAGAAAGATGGCCAATATAGTATACTAATTTTGTACCAAACTTCATCTTCCCCCGTTAACGGTAAGCCAAGAAATCTCAAGTACCGCATAGCATCATTTTAAGATGAAAAAATCGCACTTTAAGATGCTTAACACCCCATTGGCACGCCCCCATTACTCCTATCCAATCAATTATGGTCGGAATATCGAGAGGGGCGGCGAAGGTATTTTATCAAAAATTAATAATTATCCTCCTATTATTAGGAAAAGCACAGCATCAATAAATGTACCATTTTCTTAACATTTTACAAAATTATTTACGCAAGTGCGGTAAATACACCTACTCCAGCATCTTAAGTCCTGGACCAAAAGTAATAAAACAGAAAGATTGCCAATATAGTATACTAATTTTGTACCAAACTTCATCTTCCCCCGTTAACGGTAAGCCAAGAAATCTCAAGTACCGCATAGCATCATTTTAAGATGAAAAAATCGCACTTCAAGATGCTTAACACCCCATTGGCACGCCCCCATTACTCCTATCCAATCAATTATGGTCGGAATATCGAGAGGGGCGGCGAAGGTATTTTATCAAAAATTAATAATTATCCTCCTATTATTAGGAAAAGCACAGCATCAATAAATGTACCATTTTCTTAACATTTTACAAAATTATTTACGCAAGTGCGGTAAATACACCTACTCCAGCATCTTAAGTCCTGGACCAAAAGTAATAAAACAGAAAGATGGCCAATATAGTATACTAATTTTGTACCAAACTTCATCTTCCCCCGTTAACGGTAAGCCAAGAAATCTCAAGTACCGCATAGCATCATTTTAAGATGAAAAAATCGCACTTCAAGATGCTTAACACCCCATTGGCACGCCCCCATTACTCCTATCCAATCAATTATGGTCGGAATATCGAGAGGGGCGGCGAAGGTATTTTATCAAAAATTAATAATTATCCTCCTATTATTAGGAAAAGCACAGCATCAATAAATGTACCATTTTCTTAACATTTTACAAAATTATTTACGCAAGTGCGGTAAATACACCTACTCCAGCATCTTAAGTCCTGGACCAAAAGTAATAAAACAGAAAGATGGCCAATATAGTATACTAATTTTGTACCAAACTTCATCTTCCCCCGTTAACGGTAAGCCAAGAAATCTCAAGTACCGCATAGCATCATTTTAAGATGAAAAAATCGCACTTTAAGATGCTTAACACCCCATTGGCACGCCCCCATTACTCCTATCCAATCAATTATGGTCGGAATATCGAGAGGGGCGGCGAAGGTATTTTATCAAAAATTAATAATTATCCTCCTATTATTAGGAAAAGCACAGCATCAATAAATGTACCATTTTCTTAACATTTTACAAAATTATTTACGCAAGTGCGGTAAATACACCTACTCCAGCATCTTAAGTCCTGGACCAAAAGTAATAAAACAGAAAGATTGCCAATATAGTATACTAATTTTGTACCAAACTTCATCTTCCCCCGTTAACGGTAAGCCAAGAAATCTCAAGTACCGCATAGCATCATTTTAAGATGAAAAAATCGCACTTCAAGATGCTTAACACCCCATTGGCACGCCCCCATTACTCCTATCCAATCAATTATGGTCGGAATATCGAGAGGGGCGGCGAAGGTATTTTATCAAAAATTAATAATTATCCTCCTATTATTAGGAAAAGCACAGCATCAATAAATGTACCATTTTCTTAACATTTTACAAAATTATTTACGCAAGTGCGGTAAATACACCTACTCCAGCATCTTAAGTCCTGGACCAAAAGTAATAAAACAGAAAGATTGCCAATATAGTATACTAATTTTGTACCAAACTTCATCTTCCCCCGTTAACGGTAAGCCAAGAAATCTCAAGTACCGCATAGCATCATTTTAAGATGAAAAAATCGCACTTCAAGATGCTTAACACCCCATTGGCACGCCCCCATTACTCCTATCCAATCAATTATGGTCGGAATATCGAGAGGGGCGGCGAAGGTATTTTATCAAAAATTAATAATTATCCTCCTATTATTAGGAAAAGCACAGCATCAATAAATGTACCATTTTCTTAACATTTTACAAAATTATTTACGCAAGTGCGGTAAATACACCTACTCCAGCATCTTAAGTCCTGGACCAAAAGTAATAAAACAGAAAGATTGCCAATATAGTATACTAATTTTGTACCAAACTTCATCTTCCCCCGTTAACGGTAAGCCAAGAAATCTCAAGTACCGCATAGCATCATTTTAAGATGAAAAAATCGCACTTCAAGATGCTTAACACCCCATTGGCACGCCCCCATTACTCCTATCCAATCAATTATGGTCGGAATATCGAGAGGGGCGGCGAAGGTATTTTATCAAAAATTAATAATTATCCTCCTATTATTAGGAAAAGCACAGCATCAATAAATGTACCATTTTCTTAACATTTTACAAAATTATTTACGCAAGTGCGGTAAATACACCTACTCCAGCATCTTAAGTCCTGGACCAAAAGTAATAAAACAGAAAGATTGCCAATATAGTATACTAATTTTGTACCAAACTTCATCTTCCCCCGTTAACGGTAAGCCAAGAAATCTCAAGTACCGCATAGCATCATTTTAAGATGAAAAAATCGCACTTCAAGATGCTTAACACCCCATTGGCACGCCCCCATTACTCCTATCCAATCAATTATGGTCGGAATATCGAGAGGGGCGGCGAAGGTATTTTATCAAAAATTAATAATTATCCTCCTATTATTAGGAAAAGCACAGCATCAATAAATGTACCATTTTCTTAACATTTTACAAAATTATTTACGCAAGTGCGGTAAATACACCTACTCCAGCATCTTAAGTCCTGGACCAAAAGTAATAAAACAGAAAGATTGCCAATATAGTATACTAATTTTGTACCAAACTTCATCTTCCCCCGTTAACGGTAAGCCAAGAAATCTCAAGTACCGCATAGCATCATTTTAAGATGAAAAAATCGCACTTCAAGATGCTTAACACCCCATTGGCACGCCCCCATTACTCCTATCCAATCAATTATGGTCGGAATATCGAGAGGGGCGGCGAAGGTATTTTATCAAAATTAATAATTATCCTCCTATTATTAGGAAAAGCACAGCATCAATAAATGTACCATTTTCTTAACATTTTACAAAATTATTTACGCAAGTGCGGTAAATACACCTACTCCAGCATCTTAAGTCCTGGACCAAAAGTAATAAAACAGAAAGATGGCCAATATAGTATACTAATTTTGTACCAAACTTCATCTTCCCCGTTAACGGTAAGCCAAGAAATCTCAAGTACCGCATAGCATCATTTTAAGATGAAAAAATCGCACTTTAAGATGCTTAACACCCCATTGGCACGCCCCCATTACTCCTATCCAATCAATTATGGTCGGAATATCGAGAGGGGCGGCGAAGGTATTTTATCAAAAATTAATAATTATCCTCCTATTATTAGGAAAAGCACAGCATCAATAAATGTACCATTTTCTTAACATTTTACAAAATTATTTACGCAAGTGCGGTAAATACACCTACTCCAGCATCTTAAGTCCTGGACCAAAAGTAATAAAACAGAAAGATTGCCAATATAGTATACTAATTTTGTACCAAACTTCATCTTCCCCCGTTAACGGTAAGCCAAGAAATCTCAAGTACCGCATAGCATCATTTTAAGATGAAAAAATCGCACTTCAAGATGCTTAACACCCCATTGGCACGCCCCCATTACTCCTATCCAATCAATTATGGTCGGAATATCGAGAGGGGCGGCGAAGGTATTTTATCAAAAATTAATAATTATCCTCCTATTATTAGGAAAGCACAGCATCAATAAATGTACCATTTTCTTAACATTTTACAAAATTATTTACGCAAGTGCGGTAAATACACCTACTCCAGCATCTTAAGTCCTGGACCAAAAGTAATAAAACAGAAAGATTGCCAATATAGTATACTAATTTTGTACCAAACTTCATCTTCCCCCGTTAACGGTAAGCCAAGAAATCTCAAGTACCGCATAGCATCATTTTAAGATGAAAAAATCGCACTTCAAGATGCTTAACACCCCATTGGCACGCCCCCATTACTCCTATCCAATCAATTATGGTCGGAATATCGAGAGGGGCGGCGAAGGTATTTTATCAAAAATTAATAATTATCCTCCTATTATTAGGAAAAGCACAGCATCAATAAATGTACCATTTTCTTAACATTTTACAAAATTATTTACGCAAGTGCGGTAAATACACCTACTCCAGCATCTTAAGTCCTGGACCAAAAGTAATAAAACAGAAAGATGGCCAATATAGTATACTAATTTTGTACCAAACTTCATCTTCCCCCGTTAACGGTAAGCCAAGAAATCTCAAGTACCGCATAGCATCATTTTAAGATGAAAAAATCGCACTTTAAGATGCTTAACACCCCATTGGCACGCCCCCATTACTCCTATCCAATCAATTATGGTCGGAATATCGAGAGGGGCGGCGAAGGTATTTTATCAAAAATTAATAATTATCCTCCTATTATTAGGAAAAGCACAGCATCAATAAATGTACCATTTTCTTAACATTTTACAAAATTATTTACGCAAGTGCGGTAAATACACCTACTCCAGCATCTTAAGTCCTGGACCAAAAGTAATAAAACAGAAAGATGGCCAATATAGTATACTAATTTTGTACCAAACTTCATCTTCCCCCGTTAACGGTAAGCCAAGAAATCTCAAGTACCGCATAGCATCATTTTAAGATGAAAAAATCGCACTTTAAGATGCTTAACACCCCATTGGCACGCCCCCATTACTCCTATCCAATCAATTATGGTCGGAATATCGAGAGGGGCGGCGAAGGTATTTTATCAAAAATTAATAATTATCCTCCTATTATTAGGAAAAGCACAGCATCAATAAATGTACCATTTTCTTAACATTTTACAAAATTATTTACGCAAGTGCGGTAAATACACCTACTCCAGCATCTTAAGTCCTGGACCAAAAGTAATAAAACAGAAAGATTGCCAATATAGTATACTAATTTTGTACCAAACTTCATCTTCCCCCGTTAACGGTAAGCCAAGAAATCTCAAGTACCGCATAGCATCATTTTAAGATGAAAAAATCGCACTTCAAGATGCTTAACACCCCATTGGCACGCCCCCATTACTCCTATCCAATCAATTATGGTCGGAATATCGAGAGGGGCGGCGAAGGTATTTTATCAAAAATTAATAATTATCCTCCTATTATTAGGAAAAGCACAGCATCAATAAATGTACCATTTTCTTAACATTTTACAAAATTATTTACGCAAGTGCGGTAAATACACCTACTCCAGCATCTTAAGTCCTGGACCAAAAGTAATAAAACAGAAAGATGGCCAATATAGTATACTAATTTTGTACCAAACTTCATCTTCCCCCGTTAACGGTAAGCCAAGAAATCTCAAGTACCGCATAGCATCATTTTAAGATGAAAAAATCGCACTTTAAGATGCTTAACACCCCATTGGCACGCCCCCATTACTCCTATCCAATCAATTATGGTCGGAATATCGAGAGGGGCGGCGAAGGTATTTTATCAAAAATTAATAATTATCCTCCTATTATTAGGAAAAGCACAGCATCAATAAATGTACCATTTTCTTAACATTTTACAAAATTATTTACGCAAGTGCGGTAAATACACCTACTCCAGCATCTTAAGTCCTGGACCAAAAGTAATAAAACAGAAAGATTGCCAATATAGTATACTAATTTTGTACC
>CAXIWC010000147.1:5000-10000 GCA_964036015.1 Leptarthrus brevirostris
TTTATAGAAATATAGAGATGATCTTATATAGTCAAATTATATATGAGAAAATTTCTCATTTCAAAAAACGTTTCTCTTTGATTTGCTAAAACTTATTATTATAAGAAAGCCACAAGGGGTTAAGTCAACCCTTCTAAAAAATTTAGACGAGATCTAAAAATATATTGAAAGTTGTTGAAAGAATAAATAAATTTATTTTTACAATATGTAAATTGTGAAAGTAGATAAATAAATTAATTAAATAATTAATAATAATATATATATTGTTATTACAATATATATAAAAACAAAATGTGAACATTATTCTGGTTGATCCTGCCAGTAGTTATATGCTTGTCTCAAAGATTAAGCCATGCATGTCTAAGTACAAACAATTCTAAAGTGAAACCGCAAAAGGCTCATTATATCAGTTATGGTTTATTAGATCGTTAACAGTTACTTGGATAACTGTGGTAATTCTAGAGCTAATACATGCAATATAAACACGGACCTTTGGGACGTGTGCTTTTATTAGGCTAAAACCAAGCGATACCTTAGGGGATCGTAATAATGGTTGAACTCTAGATAATTTGCAGATCGTATGGTCTTGTACCGACGACAGATCTTTCAAATGTCTGCCCTATCAACTATTGATGGTAGTATCTTGGACTACCATGGTTGCAACGGGTAACGGGGAATCAGGGTTCGATTCCGGAGAGGGAGCCTGAGAAACGGCTACCACATCTAAGGAAGGCAGCAGGCGCGTAAATTACCCACTCCCAGTACGGGGAGGTAGTGACGAAAAATAACAATACAGGACTCATATCCGAGGCCCTGTAATTGGAATGAGTACACTTTAAATCCTTTAACAAGGACCCATTAGAGGGCAAGTCTGGTGCCAGCAGCCGCGGTAATTCCAGCTCTAATAGCGTATATTAAAGTTGTTGCGGTTAAAACGTTCGTAGTTGAATCTGTGCTCCATACGGGTAGTACAACTAAAGTATTGGTTCGTACGTTACCTTATGTTATGCGAGCGTATTACCGGTGGAGTTCTAATATATATTTTTTCAATTTATTGAATTTAATATATATAACTCCTATTTATACCCGCTTCAGTGCTCTTTATCGAGTGTTGTTGTGGGCCGGTACAATTACTTTGAACAAATTAGAGTGCTTAAAGCAGGCTTCAAACGCCTGAATATTTTGTGCATGGAATAATGAAATAAGACCTCTGTTCTACTTTCATTGGTTTTTAGATCAAGAGGTAATGATTAATAGAAGCAGTTGGGGGCATTAGTATTACGACGCGAGAGGTGAAATTCTTGGACCGTCGTAAGACTAACTTAAGCGAAAGCATTTGCCAAAGATGTTTTCATTAATCAAGAACGAAAGTTAGAGGCTCGAAGGCGATCAGATACCGCCCTAGTTCTAACCATAAACGATGCCAGCTAGCAATTGGGTGTAGCTACTATTATGGCTCTCTCAGTCGCTTCCCGGGAAACCAAAGCTTTTGGGCTCCGGGGGAAGTATGGTTGCAAAGCTGAAACTTAAAGGAATTGACGGAAGGGCACCACCAGGAGTGGAGCCTGCGGCTTAATTTGACTCAACACGGGAAAGCCTACCAGGTCCGAATATAAATGAGTAAGACAGATTGATAGCTCTTTCTCGAATCTATAGGTGGTGGTGCATGGCCGTTCTTAGTTCGTGGAGTGATTTGTCTGGTTAATTCCGATAACGAACGAGACTCAAATATGTTAAATAGATGCATTCAGGATTATGATGTTGAAACCTTGATATAACTGGCTTAACAGCACCCCTACATGCAAATGTAGGACTGTTCTGATTTTGTTTATATTGGGTGGAGTCGTACCTGTTTGTTTGTCCCATTAATACGGACACTAGCTTCTTAAATGGACAAATTGCGTTTAGCAATAATGAGATTGAGCAATAACAGGTCTGTGATGCCCTTAGATGTCCTGGGCTGCACGCGCGCTACAATGAAAGTATCAACGTGTATTTCCTAGACCGAGAGGTCCGGGTAAACCGCTGAATCACTTTCATGCTTGGGATTGTGAACTGAAACTGTTCACATGAACTTGGAATTCCCAGTAAGTGCGAGTCATTAACTCGCATTGACTAAGTCCCTGCCCTTTGTACACACCGCCCGTCGCTACTACCGATTGAATTATTTAGTGAGGTCTCCGGACGTGATCTCTGTGACGCCTTGGTGTTACGGATGTTTCACAAAAGTTGACCAAACTTGATTATTTAGAGGAAGTAAAAGTCGTAACAAGGTTTCCGTAGGTGAACCTGCGGAAGGATCATTAAAGTTAATGAAACTTCCAATAAAACATATTTACTATAATAACTAGAATTGATATTAGCTTATCCTTTCTATTAAAGAATGAATTTGATTAATTCATAAATAGCAAGCCTGTGACTATCCATACTAGTATTCCTAGGATGGACGTCACAGGCTAAGTTGCTTTAAGAAGATTTTTATCTTGTTATTAGCAAAATAAAGTTGCAAATAAAGAATAGCCTGTGACTATCCATACTAGTATTACTTGGATGGACGTCACGGGCTAAATTGCTTAAAAAAACTGAAGAAGTTGTCAGATCTTCTCGGTTAAGGGGTTGTGGGACATCCCCCTGGTTAATTAATTAATTTAATTAACTTAATTGCGCCACAAACAATGTATAATTTGTTGTACTTATTAAGTAAAGATTTATTAGAAATAATAAATTTTGGACATTCGCAACATATAATTATATATTCATTATTTAAAATATTTGACATAAATAAACAAAATTAAAAAGTTATACTCTAAGCGGAGGATCACTTGGCTCATGGGTCGATGAAGAACGCAGCAAACTGTGCGTCATCGTGTGAACTGCAGGACACATGAACATCGACATTTTGAACGCATATTGCAGTTCATGCTATATGTACTTTAATTTATTTTAAAGTGCTGCATGGACTACATATGGTTGAGGGTTGTAAGACTTTCATTATAAAGTTGCTAAAAGAGATATTAATTTATCTCTTTTATAGCACATGTTATATTATTAAAGAATATTAACGTATTCTTTATAATATTAATAATTAAATATATTTATGCTTTTATTTAAATCAAATGTTTAAATAGCATATCTAGATATAAAATCAATTTTTTATTTAGAGAATAGCTCATTTGATTTAAGTTTAATATAAAAGCTAATTTATTTTTTTAAACAACCTCAACTCATATGAGATTACTCCCTGAATTTAAGCATATTAATGAGGGAAGGAAAAGAAACTAACTAGGATTTTCTTAGTAGCGGCGAGCGAAAAGAAATCAAGTTCAGCACTAAGTTATTTTGTTATATTAACAAATATAAGATGCAGTGTATGGAATATCTATAATCTAGTATGATAAATTAACAGTTCAAGTCCTTCTTAAATGAGGCCATTTACCCATAGAGGGTGCCAGGCCCGTAGGTGACGTTAATGATTACTAGAAGATATTTCCTAAGAGTCGTGTTGCTTGATAGTGCAGCACTAATATGGTGGTAAACTCCATCTAAAACTAAATATAACCATGAGACCGATAGCAAACAAGTACCGTGAGGGAAAGTTGAAAAGAACTCTGAATAGAGAGTTAAATAGTACGTGAAACTGCTTAGAGGTTAAGCCCGATGAACCTAAATATCCAATATGAAAAATTCATCATTAATAATGCATTAATATTATTTAATGTGTAAATGATGTGCAATTTTTTCATATAAGGACATTGTAATCTGTTAATATAATTAAAAATTTATCATAAGTTCCGTTTGGATCAGTTTATATTTTATTATAAATTTATTTATAATATATATAAAATCCAATTTAAATACGGTTACAGATAAATTATTGACAGATTTTTATATATATAACGCTTACATATTACACATATGTTATAATATAAGAATAATCATGTATTATTTTTTTTATTATATGCGTTTATATGATTAACAATGCTATAGATTTAGGATACCTTCGGGACCCGTCTTGAAACACGGACCAAGGAGTCTAACATGTGTGCAAGTCATTGGGTATTTAAAACCTAAAGGCATAATTAACTTAACTGTTTTTAATGGGATCAATTATATATATTTTAATATATATATTCCATCCCGGGGCGTTCTATATAGTTATGCATTTTAATATATTTATATATTATATATGCCTCTAACTAGAGCGTACCTTGAGCATATATGTTGTGACCCGAAAGATGGTGAACTATACTTGATCAGGTTGAAGTCAGGGGAAACCCTGATGGAAGACCGAAGCAGTTCTGACGTGCAAATCGATTGTCAGAATTGAGTATAGCGGCGAAAGACCAATCGAACTATCTAGTAGCTGGTTCCCTCCGAAGTTTCCCTCAGGATAGCTGGTGCAATTAATTATTATATAAAATAATCTTATCTGGTAAAGCGAATGATTAGAGGCCTTAGGGCCGAAACGACCTTAACCTATTCTCAAACTTTAAATGGGTAAGAACCTAACCTTTCTTGATATGAAGGTTTAGGTTGTGATATATTGTGCCCAGTGGGCCACTTTTGGTAAGCAGAACTGGCGCTGTGGGATGAACCAAACGTGATGTTAAGGCGCCCAAATTAACAACTCATACTGATACCATGAAAGGCGTTGGTTGCTTAAAACAGCAGGTCGGTGGACATGGAAGTCGTAATCCGCTAAGGAGTGTGTAACAACTCACCTGCCGAAGCAACTAGCCCTTAAAATGGATGGCGCTCAAGTTGTATGCCTATACATCACCGTTAAAGTATATGATTTATACAGTGCATTATATTAAATATTTTTTTTTATAAATTTTGAAACTTTAATGAGTAGGAGGGTACAATGGTGTGCGTAGAAGTGTTTGGCGTAAGCCTGCATGGAGCCGCCATTGGTACAGATCTTGGTGGTAGTAGCAAATAATCGAATGAGACCTTGGAGGACTGAAGTGGAGAAGGGTTTCGTGTGAACAGTGGTTGAT
>CAXIWC010000147.1:15000-20000 GCA_964036015.1 Leptarthrus brevirostris
ATTAATAATAATATATATATTGTTATTACAATATATATAAAAACAAAATGTGAACATTATTCTGGTTGATCCTGCCAGTAGTTATATGCTTGTCTCAAAGATTAAGCCATGCATGTCTAAGTACAAACAATTCTAAAGTGAAACCGCAAAAGGCTCATTATATCAGTTATGGTTTATTAGATCGTTAACAGTTACTTGGATAACTGTGGTAATTCTAGAGCTAATACATGCAATATAAACACGGACCTTTGGGACGTGTGCTTTTATTAGGCTAAAACCAAGCGATACCTTAGGGGATCGTAATAATGGTTGAACTCTAGATAATTTGCAGATCGTATGGTCTTGTACCGACGACAGATCTTTCAAATGTCTGCCCTATCAACTATTGATGGTAGTATCTTGGACTACCATGGTTGCAACGGGTAACGGGGAATCAGGGTTCGATTCCGGAGAGGGAGCCTGAGAAACGGCTACCACATCTAAGGAAGGCAGCAGGCGCGTAAATTACCCACTCCCAGTACGGGGAGGTAGTGACGAAAAATAACAATACAGGACTCATATCCGAGGCCCTGTAATTGGAATGAGTACACTTTAAATCCTTTAACAAGGACCCATTAGAGGGCAAGTCTGGTGCCAGCAGCCGCGGTAATTCCAGCTCTAATAGCGTATATTAAAGTTGTTGCGGTTAAAACGTTCGTAGTTGAATCTGTGCTCCATACGGGTAGTACAACTAAAGTATTGGTTCGTACGTTACCTTATGTTATGCGAGCGTATTACCGGTGGAGTTCTAATATATATTTTTTCAATTTATTGAATTTAATATATATAACTCCTATTTATACCCGCTTCAGTGCTCTTTATCGAGTGTTGTTGTGGGCCGGTACAATTACTTTGAACAAATTAGAGTGCTTAAAGCAGGCTTCAAACGCCTGAATATTTTGTGCATGGAATAATGAAATAAGACCTCTGTTCTACTTTCATTGGTTTTTAGATCAAGAGGTAATGATTAATAGAAGCAGTTGGGGGCATTAGTATTACGACGCGAGAGGTGAAATTCTTGGACCGTCGTAAGACTAACTTAAGCGAAAGCATTTGCCAAAGATGTTTTCATTAATCAAGAACGAAAGTTAGAGGCTCGAAGGCGATCAGATACCGCCCTAGTTCTAACCATAAACGATGCCAGCTAGCAATTGGGTGTAGCTACTATTATGGCTCTCTCAGTCGCTTCCCGGGAAACCAAAGCTTTTGGGCTCCGGGGGAAGTATGGTTGCAAAGCTGAAACTTAAAGGAATTGACGGAAGGGCACCACCAGGAGTGGAGCCTGCGGCTTAATTTGACTCAACACGGGAAAGCCTACCAGGTCCGAATATAAATGAGTAAGACAGATTGATAGCTCTTTCTCGAATCTATAGGTGGTGGTGCATGGCCGTTCTTAGTTCGTGGAGTGATTTGTCTGGTTAATTCCGATAACGAACGAGACTCAAATATGTTAAATAGATGCATTCAGGATTATGATGTTGAAACCTTGATATAACTGGCTTAACAGCACCCCTACATGCAAATGTAGGACTGTTCTGATTTTGTTTATATTGGGTGGAGTCGTACCTGTTTGTTTGTCCCATTAATACGGACACTAGCTTCTTAAATGGACAAATTGCGTTTAGCAATAATGAGATTGAGCAATAACAGGTCTGTGATGCCCTTAGATGTCCTGGGCTGCACGCGCGCTACAATGAAAGTATCAACGTGTATTTCCTAGACCGAGAGGTCCGGGTAAACCGCTGAATCACTTTCATGCTTGGGATTGTGAACTGAAACTGTTCACATGAACTTGGAATTCCCAGTAAGTGCGAGTCATTAACTCGCATTGACTAAGTCCCTGCCCTTTGTACACACCGCCCGTCGCTACTACCGATTGAATTATTTAGTGAGGTCTCCGGACGTGATCTCTGTGACGCCTTGGTGTTACGGATGTTTCACAAAAGTTGACCAAACTTGATTATTTAGAGGAAGTAAAAGTCGTAACAAGGTTTCCGTAGGTGAACCTGCGGAAGGATCATTAAAGTTAATGAAACTTCCAATAAAACATATTTACTATAATAACTAGAATTGATATTAGCTTATCCTTTCTATTAAAGAATGAATTTGATTAATTCATAAATAGCAAGCCTGTGACTATCCATACTAGTATTCCTAGGATGGACGTCACAGGCTAAGTTGCTTTAAGAAGATTTTTATCTTGTTATTAGCAAAATAAAGTTGCAAATAAAGAATAGCCTGTGACTATCCATACTAGTATTACTTGGATGGACGTCACGGGCTAAATTGCTTAAAAAAACTGAAGAAGTTGTCAGATCTTCTCGGTTAAGGGGTTGTGGGACATCCCCCTGGTTAATTAATTAATTTAATTAACTTAATTGCGCCACAAACAATGTATAATTTGTTGTACTTATTAAGTAAAGATTTATTAGAAATAATAAATTTTGGACATTCGCAACATATAATTATATATTCATTATTTAAAATATTTGACATAAATAAACAAAATTAAAAAGTTATACTCTAAGCGGAGGATCACTTGGCTCATGGGTCGATGAAGAACGCAGCAAACTGTGCGTCATCGTGTGAACTGCAGGACACATGAACATCGACATTTTGAACGCATATTGCAGTTCATGCTATATGTACTTTAATTTATTTTAAAGTGCTGCATGGACTACATATGGTTGAGGGTTGTAAGACTTTCATTATAAAGTTGCTAAAAGAGATATTAATTTATCTCTTTTATAGCACATGTTATATTATTAAAGAATATTAACGTATTCTTTATAATATTAATAATTAAATATATTTATGCTTTTATTTAAATCAAATGTTTAAATAGCATATCTAGATATAAAATCAATTTTTTATTTAGAGAATAGCTCATTTGATTTAAGTTTAATATAAAAGCTAATTTATTTTTTTAAACAACCTCAACTCATATGAGATTACTCCCTGAATTTAAGCATATTAATGAGGGAAGGAAAAGAAACTAACTAGGATTTTCTTAGTAGCGGCGAGCGAAAAGAAATCAAGTTCAGCACTAAGTTATTTTGTTATATTAACAAATATAAGATGCAGTGTATGGAATATCTATAATCTAGTATGATAAATTAACAGTTCAAGTCCTTCTTAAATGAGGCCATTTACCCATAGAGGGTGCCAGGCCCGTAGGTGACGTTAATGATTACTAGAAGATATTTCCTAAGAGTCGTGTTGCTTGATAGTGCAGCACTAATATGGTGGTAAACTCCATCTAAAACTAAATATAACCATGAGACCGATAGCAAACAAGTACCGTGAGGGAAAGTTGAAAAGAACTCTGAATAGAGAGTTAAATAGTACGTGAAACTGCTTAGAGGTTAAGCCCGATGAACCTAAATATCCAATATGAAAAATTCATCATTAATAATGCATTAATATTATTTAATGTGTAAATGATGTGCAATTTTTTCATATAAGGACATTGTAATCTGTTAATATAATTAAAAATTTATCATAAGTTCCGTTTGGATCAGTTTATATTTTATTATAAATTTATTTATAATATATATAAAATCCAATTTAAATACGGTTACAGATAAATTATTGACAGATTTTTATATATATAACGCTTACATATTACACATATGTTATAATATAAGAATAATCATGTATTATTTTTTTTATTATATGCGTTTATATGATTAACAATGCTATAGATTTAGGATACCTTCGGGACCCGTCTTGAAACACGGACCAAGGAGTCTAACATGTGTGCAAGTCATTGGGTATTTAAAACCTAAAGGCATAATTAACTTAACTGTTTTTAATGGGATCAATTATATATATTTTAATATATATATTCCATCCCGGGGCGTTCTATATAGTTATGCATTTTAATATATTTATATATTATATATGCCTCTAACTAGAGCGTACCTTGAGCATATATGTTGTGACCCGAAAGATGGTGAACTATACTTGATCAGGTTGAAGTCAGGGGAAACCCTGATGGAAGACCGAAGCAGTTCTGACGTGCAAATCGATTGTCAGAATTGAGTATAGCGGCGAAAGACCAATCGAACTATCTAGTAGCTGGTTCCCTCCGAAGTTTCCCTCAGGATAGCTGGTGCAATTAATTATTATATAAAATAATCTTATCTGGTAAAGCGAATGATTAGAGGCCTTAGGGCCGAAACGACCTTAACCTATTCTCAAACTTTAAATGGGTAAGAACCTAACCTTTCTTGATATGAAGGTTTAGGTTGTGATATATTGTGCCCAGTGGGCCACTTTTGGTAAGCAGAACTGGCGCTGTGGGATGAACCAAACGTGATGTTAAGGCGCCCAAATTAACAACTCATACTGATACCATGAAAGGCGTTGGTTGCTTAAAACAGCAGGTCGGTGGACATGGAAGTCGTAATCCGCTAAGGAGTGTGTAACAACTCACCTGCCGAAGCAACTAGCCCTTAAAATGGATGGCGCTCAAGTTGTATGCCTATACATCACCGTTAAAGTATATGATTTATACAGTGCATTATATTAAATATTTTTTTTTATAAATTTTGAAACTTTAATGAGTAGGAGGGTACAATGGTGTGCGTAGAAGTGTTTGGCGTAAGCCTGCATGGAGCCGCCATTGGTACAGATCTTGGTGGTAGTAGCAAATAATCGAATGAGACCTTGGAGGACTGAAGTGGAGAAGGGTTTCGTGTGAACAGTGGTTGATCACGAGTTAGTCGGTCCTAAGTTCAAGGCGAAAGCCGAAAAATGTTAAGTTATATTAATTTATTTTAATATACTTATTATTTTGAACGAAAGGGAATACGGTTCCAATTCCGTAACCTGTTGAGTATACGTTTGTTATTAAAAATGGGCTTTAATGCTCATCCTGGTAACAGAAACAACCATAAAGAAGCCGTCGAGAAATATCGAAAGAGTTTTCTTTTCTGTTTCATAGTCGTACTACCATG
>CAXIWC010000148.1:0-24845 GCA_964036015.1 Leptarthrus brevirostris
CCCACCCCCAGCCCTCACAAATCTTTTTAAGTCTATTTTTTTGATTTCTTTTTCATTGTATTCTTAGATTTTTCCTTACCTCACTTTTTTTTCCCCCTACTTTACTTTAGCCTATCTCCCTAACCCGTGGACCGATTTCGCTAATTCTTTTTTTGTTAAATAGAGCACATCCCCCCCTATGCCCTACCCCCACCATGACCTACCTACAGTATCATCGCGGCGTAGGCGCGGGCATCCACTAGTCTAAAATACTTAAAATGCGACTTGTGATTTGATAGACCAAAATGGTGCGCGTTCGTTCTCAGGATCTACCGGAAGGATTTACAAACGGTCAAGGGTGTTTAATTAAGATCCTATTAAACTGGGTTATAGGCGTAGTGAGATTTTCGAAAAAGGACTCATATATCCTCCAAAGGACCTGGAACATGAAAAATTTTTTTTTCTATTAAATGAAAGGGGACGTTATTACCGATCGAATGGCGTTTTTTTTTTTGCCCTCAAATCCTCCATTTTTTGTGGGCGGGGCTTACAAGTTTTAACTTTGCCGGCCTATAGCGGGAGAACGGGGTAACGTGTAGATGAGTTTAAGATATTTATGGATAGGGGAGAATGTCCTTAATACGATCGGATGTAATTTGGATTTTTAGCCTACAAAATGGCGGACTTATTAAGGATGCAGATGGGGTCCTCGAAAAAGGCTCAAAATCGGACCACTGTCATCGAATGATTGTGGAAACGGCCAAACAGAATGCGCTCATTTTTACAGACGTTGTAAAACTTATGGCGGTGGGTGGCGTAGGCTATATTTTATTTTGATATTTTCAAAAGGGGCGTGTCCTTGATCCTTGGCGTCCTAGGCTCGCTTATAACTCGGGCAGTATTTAACCGAATCCTATCATGTGGGTATTCATTTTTCGTAGAATTCTCAGATCTATTAGAAAATCCAAAAAAAAATTCAAAAAGTACTAGACGAAAAAAAATTCTTTAATAGTGAAATTTTCGAAAAGTACTAGAAACTTTTGGAAAGTTTTCAAAAACCTGTCACGTATTCTTTGGTAGACCAGATTTCGATTTCCAAAAAAAAAAATTTTTTTTTTTCATTTTGTACTAGATTTTTTTCATCTATTACAAAATCGATTTTCAAAAAATTATTACTTACGGTGGGGATGTCCAATTGAAAAAAAACAAACTGTTTTTATTCGTTTTGTAAACGAGGCTATTTGAGAAAAATAAAAAAAAAATTTTAAGGGTAATTTTTCGAGGGGTGGGGGTGGGGGGTGGCCAACCCTGATGTCAAAATAAGGGATGTGGGGTATCAAATTAAAGGTATTTTTATTGCGAATAGATTGGCGTTTTTTTTTTTTTAATTCAAAAAACTTCATCGCTGACTTTTTTTCGGCGAAAATTACACCGGTGGTGCCATCCCCCAAGTCCTAAGGGGTGGTCCAAAATGAACCGTTCTTTTTTTTAAAACTATCTACTCCGAAAGTTATGAAATGTTTGGGAACAAACTTTTTTTCTATAACTAATAGTTTTTCGGCAAACGCGTTGGGAGCATTTTGCAAAAATTTGCATAAGTTCCGGTGCAAAAAAGCGCATTTTTCAATCATTTGCATTAAATTGACTGAAAATTTTGTCGGACGGCGGTGAAAATTACATCAATCGATAGGTAATCGATTGTAGAAGAGAAATCACCCCCATGTTCCAGATCGAAAATGCATATTTCAGGTACTTATTAGCGATGGAAAAACGGCGTCAGGCGACCAAAATGCCGATAATTGAATGCCGTCGGAAAAGTGAAAAAATTCCAAAAATTATATCTCCGGTAGGTTTTAACTTTTTTCAATTATTCTTTTGCCTGTTATTTAAGGGTGTGAATTAACATCCCCTAAAAATATTCCGGGCGAAAAAAATACATTGAGTAAAAAAATACACCTTAGAACGGAAAAATCTCAAAAACGCTAACTTAATTAAGTTAAATTTGTTAAAGAAATTTTCACCGACCCGGGGGTGACTACCCTTATTCGAAAGGGGATGGTAGTAGCATATACAGGGTGTTTCTATTATTTCGCTACGGTTAAATTTTTTATACTAATCGTAGATTTCTAACTTTTGCCGACCTTTGATTTTCACATATGAATGGGGGTGAATTGTTTCGTATAAATTAAGGGTTGCTGACTTATTGGGGGTGTTTTAAAAGTTTATTAAACCACCCTAATATATTTTAAAAGTTAAATCACGCAAATCGGTGCAGTGGTTGTAAAGTTATTAACAAGAGAGCAAAGTGTGAGGCTTTTTTGTACTGGGACCAGTTTACGTAATTTATTGAAAAAAGTTGTTAATAATAGAATATTAAGGGATTTTTATTACTCATCCCTTTTCTACTCTATTAGGGCTATAATGTTGCCATACATGTGAAAGCTCGATATTCAATACTTTGTTAATAATAGTAAAATGAATTTGGTGTTTTCGGTGAAATTTTACCTACTTTCACTAGGAACTGGAAAGCACCTTTTTCATGCATTTACTATAAGTTGTGTGAAAATTTTGTCGGAGCGGGGTGAAAGTTATATCAATCGATAGGTAATCGATTGTAGAACCTAAATCACCCCCATATTGCATATCGAAAATGCATATTAAGGGTAGTTATTAGCAATACAAAAACGGCGTCACTTGAGCAAAATGCCGATAAATGAGTACCGTCGGGAGACTGAGTATAATTCAAAAAATTATATCTCCGGTCGGTTTGAACTTTTCTCAATTATTCTTTCAACTGTTATTTAAGGGTGTAATTTACCATCCCCTAAAAATATTTCGAGCGATAAAATTTCATTGGGTAAAAAATACACCCAAAAACGGAAAAATGTCAAAATCGTCAAAATAATTAAGTTAAATTTGTTAAACAAATTTTCACCGACCCGGGGGTGACTACCCTTATTCGAAAGGGGATGTAAATAGGATATACAGGGTGTTTTTTTTATTTCGCTACAATTAAATTTTTTATACTAATCGTAGATTTCTAACTTTTGCCGACCTTTGATTATAATATATGAGATGGGGGTGAAATTAAGGGTTGCTGATTTATTGGGGGTATTGAAAAAGTTTACTAAACCACCCTAATATATTTTAAAAGTTAAATGATGCAAATCGGTGTAGTGCGTGTTAAGTTATTAACAAAAGAGCAAAATATGAGGCTCTTTTGTGCCACGACCAGTTTACGTAATTTATTGCTAAAAGTTATTAATAATAGAATATTAAGGGATTTTTATTACTTATCCCTTTTCTACTCTATTAGGGCTAAAATGTTGCCATACATGTGAAAGCTCGATGTACAATACTTTTTTAGTAATAGTAACATGAATTTGGTGTTTTCGGTGAAATTTCACCTACTTTCACTAGGAACTGGTTACCTACTATTACTAATTACTACTCGAAGTTATGAAAACGAAGCAGGTTTATTGGTATATGGCGATAGAGGAGGAATTATAGATGTAATTTATTATCTCATTTGTTCTTAAATGTTTACATTTAGAAAATATTTTTAACTAAATATCTTAATTTCTGGATATTCAAATGAGGTAATCAAACCTCACCTTCTAGAGGGTTGCTCATGGTTGAGTACCAATAACTTCGGTATTTATTGACATATCTTAGTAATTCTTTTAACAGTTTGGTAATAATACTATTAGTAAAATTGTTGGATACTTTGAGTGGATATAAGTACAGTAGTAGACAAAAAATACACGTCAAAAGGACCAAAATAAGCCGTTCACACGTGGTTTTTGTTAAATTTGTTAAAAAAATTTCAATTTTCGCGGGAGTGATTACCCTTATTTGAAAAGGGATGTAAATGCGTAGCTATGACTAAATTTTCATCCGGATCGGGTAAATTTTTTAAAAATTTCAAATTTTGCCTTAAAAATTTTCATTGAAAAAATGGAAAGTGAAATTTTATTAAGAAAATTTTCCGATATCTACCAAGTGTGGATTTATATTAAAGGGGTAGGTGGTCCTTAAGCGCTATACGAAGTTTCGTCCAAATCAGGACATATTTAGTCGACATTTTAAGGATATTTGTAATATCACTGATTTAGCGACTTGAAGCCACCTGGTGGGTACAAATAAAACCGCAGAGGTGCGTGGGGTATAATAGTGGAAAGCTACAAACCTCTGCTTTGCTCTGGTTTTTGAATGACCGAAATCCGTCCATTATTGGGCGAGATATGAATTTTTACCTGTACCAAGGCACCTTTTCAGTGCCGAAATCCTGGCCAATACCCTAGGAAAAATTACGAAATTTTTTTTTGTTTTATTTCCCGGCAAGTTTGGTATCAAATGAAAGGTACTGCTGAGTAGAATTCAAATATCAAAACCATTTTGAATTTCCTTAGTTATAGTAGGATATATAACGGTTTCTTTCTGTAAAATCTTCTAAAATGTATGAAAAGTGTATTGTGCCGCCCTCTATCAATGCGATTAGAGCTTATAAAATATTGATAAGTGATATCGGGCATGAATGTGCAAATCCTGTGCTTTCTTTTACAATTTATTTCATTGAAATTGGTAAGCTCATTAAAATGTTATAAAGCCAAGAGCAATTGGATATTACGCTTTTTTACTACTTTGCTTGCAAAGGCTTGAAGGACTTAAGGGTGGTTGCTCGCAAGGGGCGGTAGGATACAAAGGTAGTAGTTCGCAAGGGGCGGGAAAAATACAAAGGTATTAGTTCGCAAGGGGCGGGAAAAATACAAAGGTGGTAGCTCGCAAGGGGCGGGAAAAATACAAAGGTGGTAGCTCGCAAGGGGCGGGAAAAATGCAAAGGTGGTAGCTCGCAAGGGCGGAATTATACAAAGGTCGGAGCTCGCAAGGGGCGGGAAAAATACAAAGGTGGTGACTCTCAAGGGCGGAATTATACAAAGGTCGTAGCTCGCAAGGGGCGGGAAAAATACAAAGGTGGTAGCTCGCAAAGGGGCGGGAAAAGTACAAAGGTAGTAGTTCGCAAGGGGCGGGAAAATACAAAGGCTTAGTCCAACTTCCTAACCCGTGGACCGATTTTGATAATTCTTTTTTTGTTAAATAGAGTATGATCTCTCCTCCCACCTACATACCCTCCCACCCACCCGCACTTTCATTTTATTAATTTTTTTTTTGTAGTATAATATACTACATTTGATTTAAGAGAAACTGTTTCACTGTTTGCACCTACTTTACTTTAGCCTATCTCCCTAACCCCTGGACCGATTTGGATAATTCCTTTTTTTGTTAAATAGGGGGTCATCCCTCCTCCCACCCCACCCACCCCCAGCCCTCACAAATCTTTTTAAGTCTATTTTTTTGATTTCTTTTTCATTGTATTCTTAGATTTTTCCTTACCTCACTTTTTTTTCCCCCTACTTTACTTTAGCCTATCTCCCTAACCCGTGGACCGATTTCGCTAATTCTTTTTTTGTTAAATAGAGCACATCCCCCCCTATGCCCTACCCCCACTTTCCACCTACCTACAGTATCATCGCGGCGTAGGCGCGGGCATCCACTAGTCTAAAATACTTAAAATGCGACTTGTGATTTGATAGACCAAAATGGTGCGCGTTCGTTCTCAGGATCTACCGGAAGGATTTACAAACGGTCAAGGGTGTTTAATTAAGATCCTATTAAACTGGGTTATAGGCGTAGTGAGATTTTCGAAAAAGGACTCATATATCCTCCAAAGGACCTGGAACATGAAAAATTTTTTTTTCTATTAAATGAAAGGGGACGTTATTACCGATCGAATGGCGTTTTTTTTTTTGCCCTCAAATCCTCCATTTTTTGTGGGCGGGGCTTACAAGTTTTAACTTTGCCGGCCTATAGCGGGAGAACGGGGTAACGTGTAGATGAGTTTAAGATATTTATGGATAGGGGAGAATGTCCTTAATACGATCGGATGTAATTTGGATTTTTAGCCTACAAAATGGCGGACTTATTAAGGATGCAGATGGGGTCCTCGAAAAAGGCTCAAAATCGGACCACTGTCATCGAATGATTGTGGAAACGGCCAAACAGAATGCGCTCATTTTTACAGACGTTGTAAAACTTATGGCGGTGGGTGGCGTAGGCTATATTTTATTTTGATATTTTCAAAAGGGGCGTGTCCTTGATCCTTGGCGTCCTAGGCTCGCTTATAACTCGGGCAGTATTTAACCGAATCCTATCATGTGGGTATTCATTTTTCGTAGAATTCTCAGATCTATTAGAAAATCCAAAAAAAAATTCAAAAAGTACTAGACGAAAAAAAATTCTTTAATAGTGAAATTTTCGAAAAGTACTAGAAACTTTTGGAAAGTTTTCAAAAACCTGTCACGTATTCTTTGGTAGACCAGATTTCGATTTCCAAAAAAAAAAATTTTTTTTTTTCATTTTGTACTAGATTTTTTTCATCTATTACAAAATCGATTTTCAAAAAATTATTACTTACGGTGGGGATGTCCAATTGAAAAAAAACAAACTGTTTTTATTCGTTTTGTAAACGAGGCTATTTGAGAAAAATAAAAAAAAAATTTTAAGGGTAATTTTTCGAGGGGTGGGGGTGGGGGGTGGCCAACCCTGATGTCAAAATAAGGGATGTGGGGTATCAAATTAAAGGTATTTTTATTGCGAATAGATTGGCGTTTTTTTTTTTTTAATTCAAAAAACTTCATCGCTGACTTTTTTTCGGCGAAAATTACACCGGTGGTGCCATCCCCCAAGTCCTAAGGGGTGGTCCAAAATGAACCGTTCTTTTTTTTAAAACTATCTACTCCGAAAGTTATGAAATGTTTGGGAACAAACTTTTTTTCTATAACTAATAGTTTTTCGGCAAACGCGTTGGGAGCATTTTGCAAAAATTTGCATAAGTTCCGGTGCAAAAAAGCGCATTTTTCAATCATTTGCATTAAATTGACTGAAAATTTTGTCGGACGGCGGTGAAAATTACATCAATCGATAGGTAATCGATTGTAGAAGAGAAATCACCCCCATGTTCCAGATCGAAAATGCATATTTCAGGTACTTATTAGCGATGGAAAAACGGCGTCAGGCGACCAAAATGCCGATAATTGAATGCCGTCGGAAAAGTGAAAAAATTCCAAAAATTATATCTCCGGTAGGTTTTAACTTTTTTCAATTATTCTTTTGCCTGTTATTTAAGGGTGTGAATTAACATCCCCTAAAAATATTCCGGGCGAAAAAAATACATTGAGTAAAAAAATACACCTTAGAACGGAAAAATCTCAAAAACGCTAACTTAATTAAGTTAAATTTGTTAAAGAAATTTTCACCGACCCGGGGGTGACTACCCTTATTCGAAAGGGGATGGTAGTAGCATATACAGGGTGTTTCTATTATTTCGCTACGGTTAAATTTTTTATACTAATCGTAGATTTCTAACTTTTGCCGACCTTTGATTTTCACATATGAATGGGGGTGAATTGTTTCGTATAAATTAAGGGTTGCTGACTTATTGGGGGTGTTTTAAAAGTTTATTAAACCACCCTAATATATTTTAAAAGTTAAATCACGCAAATCGGTGCAGTGGTTGTAAAGTTATTAACAAGAGAGCAAAGTGTGAGGCTTTTTTGTACTGGGACCAGTTTACGTAATTTATTGAAAAAAGTTGTTAATAATAGAATATTAAGGGATTTTTATTACTCATCCCTTTTCTACTCTATTAGGGCTATAATGTTGCCATACATGTGAAAGCTCGATATTCAATACTTTGTTAATAATAGTAAAATGAATTTGGTGTTTTCGGTGAAATTTTACCTACTTTCACTAGGAACTGGAAAGCACCTTTTTCATGCATTTACTATAAGTTGTGTGAAAATTTTGTCGGAGCGGGGTGAAAGTTATATCAATCGATAGGTAATCGATTGTAGAACCTAAATCACCCCCATATTGCATATCGAAAATGCATATTAAGGGTAGTTATTAGCAATACAAAAACGGCGTCACTTGAGCAAAATGCCGATAAATGAGTACCGTCGGGAGACTGAGTATAATTCAAAAAATTATATCTCCGGTCGGTTTGAACTTTTCTCAATTATTCTTTCAACTGTTATTTAAGGGTGTAATTTACCATCCCCTAAAAATATTTCGAGCGATAAAATTTCATTGGGTAAAAAATACACCCAAAAACGGAAAAATGTCAAAATCGTCAAAATAATTAAGTTAAATTTGTTAAACAAATTTTCACCGACCCGGGGGTGACTACCCTTATTCGAAAGGGGATGTAAATAGGATATACAGGGTGTTTTTTTTATTTCGCTACAATTAAATTTTTTATACTAATCGTAGATTTCTAACTTTTGCCGACCTTTGATTATAATATATGAGATGGGGGTGAAATTAAGGGTTGCTGATTTATTGGGGGTATTGAAAAAGTTTACTAAACCACCCTAATATATTTTAAAAGTTAAATGATGCAAATCGGTGTAGTGCGTGTTAAGTTATTAACAAAAGAGCAAAATATGAGGCTCTTTTGTGCCACGACCAGTTTACGTAATTTATTGCTAAAAGTTATTAATAATAGAATATTAAGGGATTTTTATTACTTATCCCTTTTCTACTCTATTAGGGCTAAAATGTTGCCATACATGTGAAAGCTCGATGTACAATACTTTTTTAGTAATAGTAACATGAATTTGGTGTTTTCGGTGAAATTTCACCTACTTTCACTAGGAACTGGTTACCTACTATTACTAATTACTACTCGAAGTTATGAAAACGAAGCAGGTTTATTGGTATATGGCGATAGAGGAGGAATTATAGATGTAATTTATTATCTCATTTGTTCTTAAATGTTTACATTTAGAAAATATTTTTAACTAAATATCTTAATTTCTGGATATTCAAATGAGGTAATCAAACCTCACCTTCTAGAGGGTTGCTCATGGTTGAGTACCAATAACTTCGGTATTTATTGACATATCTTAGTAATTCTTTTAACAGTTTGGTAATAATACTATTAGTAAAATTGTTGGATACTTTGAGTGGATATAAGTACAGTAGTAGACAAAAAATACACGTCAAAAGGACCAAAATAAGCCGTTCACACGTGGTTTTTGTTAAATTTGTTAAAAAAATTTCAATTTTCGCGGGAGTGATTACCCTTATTTGAAAAGGGATGTAAATGCGTAGCTATGACTAAATTTTCATCCGGATCGGGTAAATTTTTTAAAAATTTCAAATTTTGCCTTAAAAATTTTCATTGAAAAAATGGAAAGTGAAATTTTATTAAGAAAATTTTCCGATATCTACCAAGTGTGGATTTATATTAAAGGGGTAGGTGGTCCTTAAGCGCTATACGAAGTTTCGTCCAAATCAGGACATATTTAGTCGACATTTTAAGGATATTTGTAATATCACTGATTTAGCGACTTGAAGCCACCTGGTGGGTACAAATAAAACCGCAGAGGTGCGTGGGGTATAATAGTGGAAAGCTACAAACCTCTGCTTTGCTCTGGTTTTTGAATGACCGAAATCCGTCCATTATTGGGCGAGATATGAATTTTTACCTGTACCAAGGCACCTTTTCAGTGCCGAAATCCTGGCCAATACCCTAGGAAAAATTACGAAATTTTTTTTTGTTTTATTTCCCGGCAAGTTTGGTATCAAATGAAAGGTACTGCTGAGTAGAATTCAAATATCAAAACCATTTTGAATTTCCTTAGTTATAGTAGGATATATAACGGTTTCTTTCTGTAAAATCTTCTAAAATGTATGAAAAGTGTATTGTGCCGCCCTCTATCAATGCGATTAGAGCTTATAAAATATTGATAAGTGATATCGGGCATGAATGTGCAAATCCTGTGCTTTCTTTTACAATTTATTTCATTGAAATTGGTAAGCTCATTAAAATGTTATAAAGCCAAGAGCAATTGGATATTACGCTTTTTTACTACTTTGCTTGCAAAGGCTTGAAGGACTTAAGGGTGGTTGCTCGCAAGGGGCGGTAGGATACAAAGGTAGTAGTTCGCAAGGGGCGGGAAAAATACAAAGGTATTAGTTCGCAAGGGGCGGGAAAAATACAAAGGTGGTAGCTCGCAAGGGGCGGGAAAAATACAAAGGTGGTAGCTCGCAAGGGGCGGGAAAAATGCAAAGGTGGTAGCTCGCAAGGGCGGAATTATACAAAGGTCGGAGCTCGCAAGGGGCGGGAAAAATACAAAGGTGGTGACTCTCAAGGGCGGAATTATACAAAGGTCGTAGCTCGCAAGGGGCGGGAAAAATACAAAGGTGGTAGCTCGCAAAGGGGCGGGAAAAGTACAAAGGTAGTAGTTCGCAAGGGGCGGGAAAATACAAAGGCTTAGTCCAACTTCCTAACCCGTGGACCGATTTTGATAATTCTTTTTTTGTTAAATAGAGTATGATCTCTCCTCCCACCTACATACCCTCCCACCCACCCGCACTTTCATTTTATTAATTTTTTTTTTGTAGTATAATATACTACATTTGATTTAAGAGAAACTGTTTCACTGTTTGCACCTACTTTACTTTAGCCTATCTCCCTAACCCCTGGACCGATTTGGATAATTCCTTTTTTTGTTAAATAGGGGGTCATCCCTCCTCCCACCCCACCCACCCCCAGCCCTCACAAATCTTTTTAAGTCTATTTTTTTGATTTCTTTTTCATTGTATTCTTAGATTTTTCCTTACCTCACTTTTTTTTCCCCCTACTTTACTTTAGCCTATCTCCCTAACCCGTGGACCGATTTCGCTAATTCTTTTTTTGTTAAATAGAGCACATCCCCCCCTATGCCCTACCCCCACCATGACCTACCTACAGTATCATCGCAGCCGTAGGCGCGGGCACCAGCTAGTCTAAAATACTTAAAATGCGACTTGTGATTTGATAGACCAAAATGGTGCGCGTTCGTTCTCAGGATCTACCGGAAGGATTTACAAACGGTCAAGGGTGTTTAATTAAGATCCTATTAAACTGGGTTATAGGCGTAGTGAGATTTTCGAAAAAGGACTCATATATCCTCCAAAGGACCTGGAACATGAAAAATTTTTTTTTCTATTAAATGAAAGGGGACGTTATTACCGATCGAATGGCGTTTTTTTTTTTGCCCTCAAATCCTCCATTTTTTGTGGGCGGGGCTTACAAGTTTTAACTTTGCCGGCCTATAGCGGGAGAACGGGGTAACGTGTAGATGAGTTTAAGATATTTATGGATAGGGGAGAATGTCCTTAATACGATCGGATGTAATTTGGATTTTTAGCCTACAAAATGGCGGACTTATTAAGGATGCAGATGGGGTCCTCGAAAAAGGCTCAAAATCGGACCACTGTCATCGAATGATTGTGGAAACGGCCAAACAGAATGCGCTCATTTTTACAGACGTTGTAAAACTTATGGCGGTGGGTGGCGTAGGCTATATTTTATTTTGATATTTTCAAAAGGGGCGTGTCCTTGATCCTTGGCGTCCTAGGCTCGCTTATAACTCGGGCAGTATTTAACCGAATCCTATCATGTGGGTATTCATTTTTCGTAGAATTCTCAGATCTATTAGAAAATCCAAAAAAAAATTCAAAAAGTACTAGACGAAAAAAAATTCTTTAATAGTGAAATTTTCGAAAAGTACTAGAAACTTTTGGAAAGTTTTCAAAAACCTGTCACGTATTCTTTGGTAGACCAGATTTCGATTTCCAAAAAAAAAAATTTTTTTTTTTCATTTTGTACTAGATTTTTTTCATCTATTACAAAATCGATTTTCAAAAAATTATTACTTACGGTGGGGATGTCCAATTGAAAAAAAACAAACTGTTTTTATTCGTTTTGTAAACGAGGCTATTTGAGAAAAATAAAAAAAAAATTTTAAGGGTAATTTTTCGAGGGGTGGGGGTGGGGGGTGGCCAACCCTGATGTCAAAATAAGAGATGTGGGGTATCAAATTAAAGGTATTTTTATTGCGAATAGATTGGCGTTTTTTTTTTTTTAATTCAAAAAACTTCATCGCTGACTTTTTTTCGGCGAAAATTACACCGGTGGTGCCATCCCCCAAGTCCTAAGGGGTGGTCCAAAATGAACCGTTCTTTTTTTTAAAACTATCTACTCCGAAAGTTATGAAATGTTTGGGAACAAACTTTTTTTCTATAACTAATAGTTTTTCGGCAAACGCGTTGGGAGCATTTTGCAAAAATTTGCATAAGTTCCGGTGCAAAAAAGCGCATTTTTCAATCATTTGCATTAAATTGACTGAAAATTTTGTCGGACGGCGGTGAAAATTACATCAATCGATAGGTAATCGATTGTAGAAGAGAAATCACCCCCATGTTCCAGATCGAAAATGCATATTTCAGGTACTTATTAGCGATGGAAAAACGGCGTCAGGCGACCAAAATGCCGATAATTGAATGCCGTCGGAAAAGTGAAAAAATTCCAAAAATTATATCTCCGGTAGGTTTTAACTTTTTTCAATTATTCTTTTGCCTGTTATTTAAGGGTGTGAATTAACATCCCCTAAAAATATTCCGGGCGAAAAAAATACATTGAGTAAAAAAATACACCTTAGAACGGAAAAATCTCAAAAACGCTAACTTAATTAAGTTAAATTTGTTAAAGAAATTTTCACCGACCCGGGGGTGACTACCCTTATTCGAAAGGGGATGGTAGTAGCATATACAGGGTGTTTCTATTATTTCGCTACGGTTAAATTTTTTATACTAATCGTAGATTTCTAACTTTTGCCGACCTTTGATTTTCACATATGAATGGGGGTGAATTGTTTCGTATAAATTAAGGGTTGCTGACTTATTGGGGGTGTTTTAAAAGTTTATTAAACCACCCTAATATATTTTAAAAGTTAAATCACGCAAATCGGTGCAGTGGTTGTAAAGTTATTAACAAGAGAGCAAAGTGTGAGGCTTTTTTGTACTGGGACCAGTTTACGTAATTTATTGAAAAAAGTTGTTAATAATAGAATATTAAGGGATTTTTATTACTCATCCCTTTTCTACTCTATTAGGGCTATAATGTTGCCATACATGTGAAAGCTCGATATTCAATACTTTGTTAATAATAGTAAAATGAATTTGGTGTTTTCGGTGAAATTTTACCTACTTTCACTAGGAACTGGAAAGCACCTTTTTCATGCATTTACTATAAGTTGTGTGAAAATTTTGTCGGAGCGGGGTGAAAGTTATATCAATCGATAGGTAATCGATTGTAGAACCTAAATCACCCCCATATTGCATATCGAAAATGCATATTAAGGGTAGTTATTAGCAATACAAAAACGGCGTCACTTGAGCAAAATGCCGATAAATGAGTACCGTCGGGAGACTGAGTATAATTCAAAAAATTATATCTCCGGTCGGTTTGAACTTTTCTCAATTATTCTTTCAACTGTTATTTAAGGGTGTAATTTACCATCCCCTAAAAATATTTCGAGCGATAAAATTTCATTGGGTAAAAAATACACCCAAAAACGGAAAAATGTCAAAATCGTCAAAATAATTAAGTTAAATTTGTTAAACAAATTTTCACCGACCCGGGGGTGACTACCCTTATTCGAAAGGGGATGTAAATAGGATATACAGGGTGTTTTTTTTATTTCGCTACAATTAAATTTTTTATACTAATCGTAGATTTCTAACTTTTGCCGACCTTTGATTATAATATATGAGATGGGGGTGAAATTAAGGGTTGCTGATTTATTGGGGGTATTGAAAAAGTTTACTAAACCACCCTAATATATTTTAAAAGTTAAATGATGCAAATCGGTGTAGTGCGTGTTAAGTTATTAACAAAAGAGCAAAATATGAGGCTCTTTTGTGCCACGACCAGTTTACGTAATTTATTGCTAAAAGTTATTAATAATAGAATATTAAGGGATTTTTATTACTTATCCCTTTTCTACTCTATTAGGGCTAAAATGTTGCCATACATGTGAAAGCTCGATGTACAATACTTTTTTAGTAATAGTAACATGAATTTGGTGTTTTCGGTGAAATTTCACCTACTTTCACTAGGAACTGGTTACCTACTATTACTAATTACTACTCGAAGTTATGAAAACGAAGCAGGTTTATTGGTATATGGCGATAGAGGAGGAATTATAGATGTAATTTATTATCTCATTTGTTCTTAAATGTTTACATTTAGAAAATATTTTTAACTAAATATCTTAATTTCTGGATATTCAAATGAGGTAATCAAACCTCACCTTCTAGAGGGTTGCTCATGGTTGAGTACCAATAACTTCGGTATTTATTGACATATCTTAGTAATTCTTTTAACAGTTTGGTAATAATACTATTAGTAAAATTGTTGGATACTTTGAGTGGATATAAGTACAGTAGTAGACAAAAAATACACGTCAAAAGGACCAAAATAAGCCGTTCACACGTGGTTTTTGTTAAATTTGTTAAAAAAATTTCAATTTTCGCGGGAGTGATTACCCTTATTTGAAAAGGGATGTAAATGCGTAGCTATGACTAAATTTTCATCCGGATCGGGTAAATTTTTTAAAAATTTCAAATTTTGCCTTAAAAATTTTCATTGAAAAAATGGAAAGTGAAATTTTATTAAGAAAATTTTCCGATATCTACCAAGTGTGGATTTATATTAAAGGGGTAGGTGGTCCTTAAGCGCTATACGAAGTTTCGTCCAAATCAGGACATATTTAGTCGACATTTTAAGGATATTTGTAATATCACTGATTTAGCGACTTGAAGCCACCTGGTGGGTACAAATAAAACCGCAGAGGTGCGTGGGGTATAATAGTGGAAAGCTACAAACCTCTGCTTTGCTCTGGTTTTTGAATGACCGAAATCCGTCCATTATTGGGCGAGATATGAATTTTTACCTGTACCAAGGCACCTTTTCAGTGCCGAAATCCTGGCCAATACCCTAGGAAAAATTACGAAATTTTTTTTTGTTTTATTTCCCGGCAAGTTTGGTATCAAATGAAAGGTACTGCTGAGTAGAATTCAAATATCAAAACCATTTTGAATTTCCTTAGTTATAGTAGGATATATAACGGTTTCTTTCTGTAAAATCTTCTAAAATGTATGAAAAGTGTATTGTGCCGCCCTCTATCAATGCGATTAGAGCTTATAAAATATTGATAAGTGATATCGGGCATGAATGTGCAAATCCTGTGCTTTCTTTTACAATTTATTTCATTGAAATTGGTAAGCTCATTAAAATGTTATAAAGCCAAGAGCAATTGGATATTACGCTTTTTTACTACTTTGCTTGCAAAGGCTTGAAGGACTTAAGGGTGGTTGCTCGCAAGGGGCGGTAGGATACAAAGGTAGTAGTTCGCAAGGGGCGGGAAAAATACAAAGGTATTAGTTCGCAAGGGGCGGGAAAAATACAAAGGTGGTAGCTCGCAAGGGGCGGGAAAAATACAAAGGTGGTAGCTCGCAAGGGGCGGGAAAAATGCAAAGGTGGTAGCTCGCAAGGGCGGAATTATACAAAGGTCGGAGCTCGCAAGGGGCGGGAAAAATACAAAGGTGGTGACTCTCAAGGGCGGAATTATACAAAGGTCGTAGCTCGCAAGGGGCGGGAAAAATACAAAGGTGGTAGCTCGCAAAGGGGCGGGAAAAGTACAAAGGTAGTAGTTCGCAAGGGGCGGGAAAATACAAAGGCTTAGTCCAACTTCCTAACCCGTGGACCGATTTTGATAATTCTTTTTTTGTTAAATAGAGTATGATCTCTCCTCCCACCTACATACCCTCCCACCCACCCGCACTTTCATTTTATTAATTTTTTTTTTGTAGTATAATATACTACATTTGATTTAAGAGAAACTGTTTCACTGTTTGCACCTACTTTACTTTAGCCTATCTCCCTAACCCCTGGACCGATTTGGATAATTCCTTTTTTTGTTAAATAGGGGGTCATCCCTCCTCCCACCCCACCCACCCCCAGCCCTCACAAATCTTTTTAAGTCTATTTTTTTGATTTCTTTTTCATTGTATTCTTAGATTTTTCCTTACCTCACTTTTTTTTCCCCCTACTTTACTTTAGCCTATCTCCCTAACCCGTGGACCGATTTCGCTAATTCTTTTTTTGTTAAATAGAGCACATCCCCCCCTATGCCCTACCCCCACCATGACCTACCTACAGTATCATCGCAGCCGTAGGCGCGGGCACCAGCTAGTCTTCTAACATATATATAAAACGTGAGTACCTTTGATTTTGTGCGCGCTTAATCTCAGAAACTACCGGACCGATTTGGTTTGGGTAAATGCCCATCTATTAGAAATCCATGATATTGTGCTATAGGCAGGTCAAAATTTTGCCCCGGCCCATAGGAGGGCCCCAGTAGCTTATTTTTTTTTTTAAAAAACTTTTGCCAGATGATAGGAAATGTTAAGGGCTATCGTGTCCGCTCTTTAAAATTTGGGGCGGAGCTATAACAAAATGGGGGCGTGGCCTCAAAGTTGAAACTTTAAGAGCTTATAACTCGAGAACCAAGTGTCGGATCGAGTTCGGGTTTGGTTTGTCGGAGTCGGGTGCTGCGGGGCTATGGGTTTAAAAAAAATTAAGAATTTTAGAGTGGGCGGGGCCAAAGTTATTAAGGCTCGAAAATCGATTTTTTAATCGCCCATTTTCTTAAATCGGTAGACCCAAAAGCTCAAAACTGGGCCATCGGATCAAAATTCTAAAAAGTCCACATTCTAGAAAATCAGCGAGAAAATGGTATAGGCTATATTTTATTTCGATATAGGCTTAGGGGGAGTGGCAATAAGCCCCTCCCCTCTGGCACTTTGACTCGAAATAACTCCGAAACTATACTTCGGAGGGGGGTCATGTGTCGTATCATTTTTCACGTAGGGGCGAGGCCTATTCGAAAATGTAATAAAATTTTCAAAAAGTATTAGAGCAAAAAATACACCCCCGCGGGAGGTACTAGACGATTTTTGAAATTTTTCAAAAAACTACCTAGAATAGTTGTGCACATGCTCTATTACGTGGAATTTTCAAAAAAAAATAATTCCCATTTTGTACTAGATTTTTGATCTATTACATTTTTTTGAATTTTGAGTTGTTCGTGATCGGGGCCGAAGTGTCCGATCGAGTTCGGGTAAATTGTGTTCATTTTTATTTCTAAATATCTTTTAGGGAAAAATAAAAAAAAAATTTTCGGGGGTGTATTTTTCGGGGTGGGGGTGGACGCACCCCTCAAGGAAATTCCAACTACCCCTATGTGGGGTATCAAATTAAAGGTAATTTGGTCACCAATCGATTGGTGTATTTTTTTTTTTAATTCAAAATACTTCATCGCTGACTTTTTTCCCTTAAATATTCGACCGGGGGTGCCATCCCCTAAAATCTAACGAGTGGTCCAAAATCGACCGTTCTTTTTTTTAAAACTATCTACTCCGAAAGTTATGAATATCTCATTACAAAAGTTTTTTTCTATAACTAATAGTTTTTCCGCAAACGCGTTGGGAGCATTTTGCAAAAATTTGCATAAGTTCCGGTGCAAAAAAGCGCATTTTTCAATCATTTGCATTAAATTGACTGAAAATTTTGTCGGACGGGGGTGAAAATTACATCAATCGATAGGTAATCGATTCTAGAAGAGAAATCACCCCCATGTTCCAGATCGAAAATGCATATTAAGGGTAGTTACTAGCGATGCAAAAACGGCGTCAGGCGACCAAAATGCCGATAATTAAGTGCCGTCGGAAAAGTGACAAAATTCAAAAAATTATATCTCCGGTCAGTTTTAACTTTTTTCAATTATTCTTTTGCCTGTTATTTAAGGGTATGAATTAACATCCCCTAAAAATATTCCGGGCGAAAAAAATACATTGAGTAAAAAAATACACCTAAGAACGGAAAAATCTCAAAAACGCTAACTTAATTAAGTTAAGTTTGTTAAAGAAATTTTCACCGACCCGGGGGTGACTACCCTTATTCGAAAGGGGATGGTAGTAGCATATACAGGGTGTTTCTATTATTTCGCTACGGTTAAATTTTTTATACTAATCGTAGATTTCTAACTTTTGCCGACCTTTGATTTTAACATATGAATGGGGGTGAATTGTTTCGTATAAATTAAGGGTTGCTGACTTATTGGGGGTGTTTTAAAAGTTTATTAAACCACCCTAATATATTTTAAAAGTTAAATCATGCAAATCGGTGCATTGGTTGTAAAGTTATTAACAAGAGAGCAAAGTGTGAGGCTTTTTTGTACTAGGACCAGTTTACGTAATTTAGCGCAAAAAGTTGTTAATAATAGAATATTAAGGGATTTTTATTACTCATCCCTTTTCTACGCTATTAGGGCTATAATGTTGCCATACATGTGAAAGCTGGATATTACATACTTTGTTAGTAATAGTAAAATGAATTTGGTGTTTTCGGTGAAATTTTACCTACTTTCACTAGGAACTGGGTAGCAGCTTTTTCACTCATTTGCATTAAGTTGTGTGAAAATTTTGTCGGAGCGGGCTGAAAGTTATATCAATCGATAGGTAATCGATTGTAGAAGCTAAATCACCCCCATATTGCAGATCGAAAATGCATATTAAGGGTAGTTATTAGCAATACAAAAACGGCGTCACTTGAGCAAAATGCCGATAAATGAGTACCGTCGGGAAAGTGAGTATAATTCAAAAAATTATATCTCCGGTCGGTTTTAACTTTTTTCTATTATTCTTTCGTCCAATATTTAAGGGTATGATTTAACATCCCCTAAAAATATTTCGAGCGGTAAAAGTTCATTGGGTAAAAAATACACCCAAAAACGAAAAAATGTTAAAATCGTCAAAATAATTAACTTAAATTTGTTAAAGAAATTTTCACCAACCCGGGGGTGACTACCCTTATTCGAAAGGGGATGGTAGTAGCATATACAGGGTGTTTCTATTATTTCGCTACGGTTAAATTTTTTATACTAATCGTAGATTTCTAACTTTTGCCGACCTTGGATTATACTACATAAATGGGGGTGAATTGTTTCGTATAAATTAAGGGTTGCTGACTTATTGGGGGTGTTTTAAAAGTTTACTAAACCACCCATATATATTTTAAAAGTTAAATCACGCAAATCGGTGCAGTGGTTGTAAAGTTATTAACAAGAGAGCAAAGTATGAGGCTTTTTTGTACTAGCACCAATTTACGTAATTTATTGCAAAAAGTTGTTAATAATAGAATTTGAAGGGATTTTTATTACTCATCCCTTTTCTACTCTATTAGGGCTATAATGTTGCCATACATGTGAAAGCTCGATATTACATACTTTGTTAGTAATAGTAACATGAATTTGGTGTTTTCGGTGAAATTTTACCTACTTTCACTAGGAACTCGGTACGTACTATTACTAATTACTACTCGAAATTATGAAAACGAAGCAGGTTTCTTGATATGTATCGATAGGGGAGGAAGTGTAGATATTATTTCTTACCTCATTTATTCTTAAATGTTTACATTTAGTAAACATTTTGAATTAAATTGCTTCACTTTCGGTTATTCAAATGAGGTAAAAACAAACCTCACCTTCTAGAGAGTTGCTCATGTTTGAGTACCAATAACTTCGGTATTTATTGACATCTCTTAGTAATTCTTTTAACAGTTTGTTAATACTACTATTAGTTAAATTATTGGATACTTTGGGTGGATATAAGTGCAGTATAAGACAAAAAATACACGTCAAAAGGACCAAAATAAGCCGTTCACAGGTGGTTTTTGTTAAATTTGTTAAAAAAATTTCAATTTTCGCGGGAGTGATTACCCTCATTTCAAAAGGGATGTAAATGTGTAGCTATGACTAAAATTTCATCCCGATCGGGTAAATTTTTTAAAAAATTTAAATTTCCATTGAAAAAATGAAAAGTGAAATTTTGTCCTTTTTCACTCATTTGCATTAAGTTGTGTGAAAATTTCATCAGAGCGGGGTGAAACTTACATCAATCGATAGGTAATCGATTGTAGAAGCTAAATCACCCCCATATTCCAGATCCAAAATGTATATTAAGGGTAGTTATTAGCTATACAAAAACGGCGTCACTTGAGCAAAAGCCGATAAATGAGTACCGTCGGGAAACTGAGTATAATTCAAAAAATTATATCTGCGGTCGGGTTTAATTTTTCCCAATTATTATTTCAGGTTTTATTTAAGGGTATAATTTATCATCGCCTAAAAATATTCCGAGCGATAAAAATTCATTGGGTAAAAAATACACCCAAAAACGGAAAAATGTTAAAATAGTCAAAATAATTAAGTTAAATTTGTTAAACAAATTTACACCCACCCGGGGGTGACTACCCTTACTTGCAAGGGGATGCAAGTAGGATATACAGGGTGTTTTTTTTATTTCGCTACGGTTAAATTTTTTATACTAATCGTAGATTTCTAACTTTTGCCGACCTTTGGTTATATTATCTAAGATGGGGGCGAATCTGTTGGTATAAATTAAGGGTTGAAACTTTATAGGGGGTGTTTTACACGTTTACTAAATCACCCTTATATATTGTAAAAGTTAAGTCATGCAAATCGGTGCAGTGGTTGTAAAGTTATTAACAAAAGAGCAAAATATGAGGCTCTTTTGTGCTACGACCAGTTTACGTAATTTATTGCTAAAAGTTGTTAATAATAGAATATTTAGGGATTTTTATTACTGATCCCTTTTCTACTCTATTAGGGCTAAAATGTTGCCATACATGTGAAAGCTGGATATTACATACTTTGTTAGTAATAGTAAAATGAATTTGGTGTTTCCGGTGAAATTTTACCTACTTTCACTAGGAACTGGATAGCACCTTTTTCATGCATTTACTATAAGTTGTGTGAAAATTTTGTCGGAGCGGGCTGAAAGTTATATCAATCGATAGGTAATCGATTGTAGAAGCTAAATCACCCCCATATTGCAGATCGAAAATGCATATTAAGGGTAGTTATTAGCAATACAAAAACGGCGTCACTTGAGCAAACTGCCGATAAATGAGTACCGTCGGGAAAGTGAGTATAATTCAAAAAATTATATCTGCGGTCGGTTTCAATTTTTTCCAATTATTCTTTCATGCTTTATTTAAGGGTATGATTTATCATCCCCTAAAAATAATCCGAGCGATAAAAGTTCATTGGGTAAAAAAAAACACCCAAAAACGGAAAAATGTGAAAATCGTCAAAATAATTAATTTAAATTTGTTAAAAAAATTTTCACCCACAAGGGGGTGACTACCCTTATTCGAAAGGGGATGCAAGTAGGATATACAGGGTGTTTTTTTTATTTCGCTACGGTTAAATTTTTTATACTAATCGTAGATTTCTAACTTTTGCCGACCTTTGGTTGTATTATCTGAGATGGGGGTGAATCTTTTGGTATAAATTAAAGGTTGAAACTTTATAGAAGGTGTTTTACACGTTTACTCAATCACCCTTATATATTTTAAAAGTTAAATCATGCAAATCGGTGCAGTATGTGTTAAGTTATTAACAAAACAGTATAGCATTATGCTCTTTTATACTACGACCACTTTATGTAATTTATTGCCAATTGTTATTAATAATAGAAAATTAAGGGATTTTTATTACTTATCCCTTTTCTACTCTATTAGGGCTAAAATGTTGCCATACATGTGAAAGCTCGATATTCAATACTTTGTTAGTAATAGTAACATGAATATGGATCCACCGGTGCACTCTTTCCTACTTTCACTAGGAACTGGGTACCTGCTATTACTAATTAGTATTCGAAGTTATGAAAACGAAGCAGGTTTATTGATATGCATCGATAGGGGAGGAATTATAGATATAATTTCTAACCTCATTTGTTCTTAAATGTTTACATTTAGAAAATATTTTTAACTAAATAACTTCACTTGCGCTTATTCAAATGAGGTACACAAATCTCACCTTATAGGTGAGATTGAAATGTTTAGGTACCAATAACTTTGGTATTTATGAACGGATTATAATAATTCTTTTAGCTATTTGTTAAGGAAGCATTGAAGTATATAAACAAATAGCTGAGATACGTTTAACGGATACAAGCACAGTGGTAGAAAAAAAAATACACGACCAAATTACAAAAATAAGTCGTTCACAGGGGTTTTTGGTTAAGTTTATTAACAAAATTTCAATTTTCGCGCAAATGACTACCCTTATTTTAAAAGGGATGAAGATAGTTATCTTTGGTTAAAATTTCATCCCGATTGGGTAAAATTTTGAAAAATTTGAAATTTTGCCTCAAAAATTTTCATTGAAAAAATGAAAAGTGAAATTTTGTTAAGAAAATATTACGATATCTACAAAGTGTGAATTTATATTAAAGGGGTAGGTGGCGCTTAAGCGCTATACTAAGTTTCGTCCAAATCAGGATATATTTAGTCGATATTTTAAGGATATTTGTAATATCACTGATTTAGCGACTTGGAGCCACCTGGTGGGTACAAATGAAACCGCAGAGGTGCGCGGGTTATAGTATTAGTAGCTGAAAACCTCTGCTTAATTCTGCTTTTTAAATAGCTGAAATCCGTTTACTATTTTGCGAGATATGAATTTTTACCTGCAGCAAGGTACCTTTTCAATGCCGAAATCCTGGACCATCCCCTAGGAAAAATTACGAAATTTTTTTTGTTTTATTTCCCGGCAAGTTTGGTATCAAATGAAAGGTATTGCTGAGTAGAATTCAAATATGAAAACCATTTTGAATTTCCTTAGTTATAGTAGGATATATAACGGTTTCTTTCTGTTAAATCTTCTAAAATGTATGGAAAGTTTATTGTGCCGCCCTCTATCAATGCGATTAGAGCTTATAAAATATTGATAAGTGATATCGGGCATGAATGTGCAAATCCTGTGCTTTCTTTTAAAATTTATTTCATTGAAATTGGTAAACTCATTAGAAATTGATAAAGCCAAGAGCAATTGGATATTACGCTTTTTTACTAATTTGTTTGCAAAGGCTTGAAGAACTTAAGGGTGGTAGCTCGCACGGGGCGGGAAAAATATAAAGATGGTAGCTCGCACGGGGCGGGAAAAATATAAAGGTGGTAGCTCGCAAGGGGCGGGAAAAATACAAAGGTGGTAGCTCGCAAGGGGCGGGCAAAATACAAAGGTGGTAGCACGCAAGGGGCGGGAAAAATATAAAGGTGGTAGCTCGCAAGGGGCGGGAAAAATATAAAGGTGGTAGCTCGCAAGGGGCGGGAAAAATACAAAGGTAGTAGCTCGCAAGGGGCGGGCAAAATACAAAGGTGGTAGAACGCAAGGGGCGGGAAAAATATAAAGGTGGTAGCTCGCAAGGGGCGGGAAAAATATAAAGGTGGTAGCTCGCAAGGGGCGGGAAAAATATAAAGGTGGTAGCTCGCAAGGGGCGGGAAAAATATAAAGGTGGTAGCTCGCAAGGGGCGGGAAAAATACAAAGGTAGTAGCTCGCAAGAGGCGGGAAAAATATAAAGGTGGTACCTCGCAAGGGGCGGGAAAAATACAAAGGTGGTAGCTCGCAAGGGGTGGGAAAAATACAAACGTGGTAGCTCGCAAGGGGCGGGAAAAATACAAAGGTGGTAGCTCGCAAGGGGCGGGAAAAATACAAAGGTAGTAGCTCGCAAGGGGCGGGGAAAAATACAAAGGTGGTAGCTCGCAAGGGGCGGGAAAAATACAAAGGTGGCAGCTCGCAAGGGGCGGGAAAAATATAAAGGTGGTAGCTCGCAAGGGGCGGGCAAATACAAAGGTTTAGTCCAACTTCCTAACCCGTGGACCGATTTTGATAATTCTTTTTTTGTTAAATAGAGTATGATCTCTCCTCCCACCTACATACCCTCCTATCCCCCCGCACTCTCATTTTATTCGATTTTTTTTGTAGTATAATATACTACATTTGACTTAAGAGAAACTGTTTAACTGTTTGCACCTACTTTACTTTAGCCTATCTCCCTAACCCGTGGACCGATTTGGATAATTCTTTTTTTGTTAAATAGGGGGTCATCCCTCCTCCCACCCCACCCACTTTTCACCCACCCTTATATTTTTTATTGATTTATTTTTTTTTGATTTCTTTTTCATTGCATTCTTAGATTTTTCCTTACCTCACTTTTTTTACTTTACTTTAGCCTATCTCCCGAACCCGTGGACCGATTTCGCCAATTCTTTTTTTGTTAAATAGAGCACATCCCCCCTATGCCCTACCCCCACTGTAAACTACCCCCACTTTCCACCTACCTACAGTATCATCGCGGCGTAGGCGCGGGCATCCACTAGTCTAAAATACTTAAAATGCGACTTGTGATTTGATAGACCAAAATGGTGCGCGTTCGTTCTCAGGATCTACCGGAAGGATTTACAAACGGTCAAGGGTGTTTAATTAAGATCCTATTAAACTGGGTTATAGGCGTAGTGAGATTTTCGAAAAAGGACTCATATATCCTCCAAAGGACCTGGAACATGAAAAATTTTTTTTTCTATTAAATGAAAGGGGACGTTATTACCGATCGAATGGCGTTTTTTTTTTTGCCCTCAAATCCTCCATTTTTTGTGGGCGGGGCTTACAAGTTTTAACTTTGCCGGCCTATAGCGGGAGAACGGGGTAACGTGTAGATGAGTTTAAGATATTTATGGATAGGGGAGAATGTCCTTAATACGATCGGATGTAATTTGGATTTTTAGCCTACAAAATGGCGGACTTATTAAGGATGCAGATGGGGTCCTCGAAAAAGGCTCAAAATCGGACCACTGTCATCGAATGATTGTGGAAACGGCCAAACAGAATGCGCTCATTTTTACAGACGTTGTAAAACTTATGGCGGTGGGTGGCGTAGGCTATATTTTATTTTGATATTTTCAAAAGGGGCGTGTCCTTGATCCTTGGCGTCCTAGGCTCGCTTATAACTCGGGCAGTATTTAACCGAATCCTATCATGTGGGTATT
>CAXIWC010000149.1:2500-7500 GCA_964036015.1 Leptarthrus brevirostris
GCCAATCTTCATTAGTTGATTGGTTGATTGCCTGATTGGCAGAGTAGTTGACTAGTTTATCTAGTCATTTAACATTAGTCTGTCAACCAACATTGTAACCTAATACAACTTACCGGGAAATATTCATCTATAAATTGATGAATTAATGCGGCTCGTTAAGTCATCAATAAACATTGTAACCTAATACAAGTTGGTCAGTCCTACACTGTGAAAAATTGGGAGAAATTTACTTGAAATTAACGCGGCCCATCAGCTCACCAATCAACATTGTAACCTAATACAGTTTCAATATGTGAATTCGGTATATATATATCAAATTCTATTAGGTTACAATGTTGGTTGATGACTTAACGAGCCGCATTAATTCATCAATTTATAGTCAACCTCAAATTATCATATTGTAGAGACATAACTGCAACCAAATTTGTGCATTAAACATTATTATTATCATATATGAAATTGTAAAAGGTTACAAAGTTGGTTGACAACTAGCCGAGCTGATTTAATTCACCATTTTATAGATAATACAATTTCAATTTGTGCATTCAGTATGCACATTATTATTATCATATATTAAATTGTATTAGGTACAAAGTTGGTTGATTACTGGACGGGCTGATTTATTATCACAACCATATGAAAGACTTTCATAAAAATTACTCAATTTAGCATTTTAAAGCTATTTGCGAGAACTTACAAAAATGTCATCAACTAAGAAAATTCAAATAATTTCCATGATTACTTTTTATTACAGATACATAAATTTGTTACCAGTTATAAAATAAGGTAAAATTTATTATCACAACCATATGAAAGACTTTCATAAAAATTACTCAATTAAGCATTTTAAAGCTATTTGCGAGAACTTACAAAAATGTCATCAACTAAGAAAATTCAAATAATAATATAATAATATAATAATTTTGTCACCAGTTATAAAATAAGGTAAAATTTATTATCACAACCATATGAAAGACTTTCATAAAAATTACTCAATTTAGCATTTTAAAGCTATTTACGAGAACTAACAAAAATGTCATCTACTAAGAAAATTCAAATAATTTTCATGATAATTTTATATTCCAGAGATATAAATTTGTTACCATTTATAAAATGAGGTAAAATTTATTATCATAACTATATGAAAAAATTTCATAAAATTTTTTTTACTCTATTTTAGCATAGAAAGCACTTTAAAGCAATTTTTACAATAACACGAAAAATGTGCATGTACATATCGAATCATAAGGTTCAGACTTATTTTTCATATGTGATGATTATATTAAAAAATGTCATCTACTAAGAAAATTCAAATAATTTTCATGATAATTTTATATTCCAGAGATATAAATTTGTTACCATTTATAAAATGAGGTAAAATTTATTATCATAACTATATGAAAAAATTTCATAAAATTTTTTTTACTCTATTTTAGCATAGAAAGCACTTTAAAGCAATTTTTACAATAACACAAAAAATGTGCATGTACATATCGAATCATAAGGTTCAGACTTATTTTCATATGTGATGATTGTATTAAAAAATGTCATCTACTAAGAAAATTCAAATAATTTTCATGATAAGTTTATATTCCAGAGATATAATTTTGTTACCATTTATAAAATGAGGTAAAATTTATTATCATAACTATATGAAAAAATTTCATAAAATTTTTTTTACCCTATTTTAGCATAGAAAGCACTTTAAAGCAATTTTTACAATAACACAAAAAATGTGCATGTACATATCGAATCATAAGGTTCAGACTTATTTTCATATGTGATGATTGTATTAGTTTAGCTAGTTGGTTCCCCAGAACCATTGTATGGACTGTTGTCTGAATCAAGTGTTTCAGTAATACTTGCAAAAAATATTCTCCAGGTACGACTATGATCGATTTTATAGAAATATAGAGATGATCTTATATAGTCAAATTATATATGAGAAAATTTCTCATTTCAAAAAACGTTTCTCTTTGATTTGCTAAAACTTATTATTATAAGAAAGCCACAAGGGGTTAAGTCAACCCTTCTAAAAAATTTAGACGAGATCTAAAAATATATTGAAAGTTGTTGAAAGAATAAATAAATTTATTTTTACAATATGTAAATTGTGAAAGTAGATAAATAAATTAATTAAATAATTAATAATAATATATATATTGTTATTACAATATATATAAAAACAAAATGTGAACATTATTCTGGTTGATCCTGCCAGTAGTTATATGCTTGTCTCAAAGATTAAGCCATGCATGTCTAAGTACAAACAATTCTAAAGTGAAACCGCAAAAGGCTCATTATATCAGTTATGGTTTATTAGATCGTTAACAGTTACTTGGATAACTGTGGTAATTCTAGAGCTAATACATGCAATATAAACACGGACCTTTGGGACGTGTGCTTTTATTAGGCTAAAACCAAGCGATACCTTAGGGGATCGTAATAATGGTTGAACTCTAGATAATTTGCAGATCGTATGGTCTTGTACCGACGACAGATCTTTCAAATGTCTGCCCTATCAACTATTGATGGTAGTATCTTGGACTACCATGGTTGCAACGGGTAACGGGGAATCAGGGTTCGATTCCGGAGAGGGAGCCTGAGAAACGGCTACCACATCTAAGGAAGGCAGCAGGCGCGTAAATTACCCACTCCCAGTACGGGGAGGTAGTGACGAAAAATAACAATACAGGACTCATATCCGAGGCCCTGTAATTGGAATGAGTACACTTTAAATCCTTTAACAAGGACCCATTAGAGGGCAAGTCTGGTGCCAGCAGCCGCGGTAATTCCAGCTCTAATAGCGTATATTAAAGTTGTTGCGGTTAAAACGTTCGTAGTTGAATCTGTGCTCCATACGGGTAGTACAACTAAAGTATTGGTTCGTACGTTACCTTATGTTATGCGAGCGTATTACCGGTGGAGTTCTAATATATATTTTTTCAATTTATTGAATTTAATATATATAACTCCTATTTATACCCGCTTCAGTGCTCTTTATCGAGTGTTGTTGTGGGCCGGTACAATTACTTTGAACAAATTAGAGTGCTTAAAGCAGGCTTCAAACGCCTGAATATTTTGTGCATGGAATAATGAAATAAGACCTCTGTTCTACTTTCATTGGTTTTTAGATCAAGAGGTAATGATTAATAGAAGCAGTTGGGGGCATTAGTATTACGACGCGAGAGGTGAAATTCTTGGACCGTCGTAAGACTAACTTAAGCGAAAGCATTTGCCAAAGATGTTTTCATTAATCAAGAACGAAAGTTAGAGGCTCGAAGGCGATCAGATACCGCCCTAGTTCTAACCATAAACGATGCCAGCTAGCAATTGGGTGTAGCTACTATTATGGCTCTCTCAGTCGCTTCCCGGGAAACCAAAGCTTTTGGGCTCCGGGGGAAGTATGGTTGCAAAGCTGAAACTTAAAGGAATTGACGGAAGGGCACCACCAGGAGTGGAGCCTGCGGCTTAATTTGACTCAACACGGGAAAGCCTACCAGGTCCGAATATAAATGAGTAAGACAGATTGATAGCTCTTTCTCGAATCTATAGGTGGTGGTGCATGGCCGTTCTTAGTTCGTGGAGTGATTTGTCTGGTTAATTCCGATAACGAACGAGACTCAAATATGTTAAATAGATGCATTCAGGATTATGATGTTGAAACCTTGATATAACTGGCTTAACAGCACCCCTACATGCAAATGTAGGACTGTTCTGATTTTGTTTATATTGGGTGGAGTCGTACCTGTTTGTTTGTCCCATTAATACGGACACTAGCTTCTTAAATGGACAAATTGCGTTTAGCAATAATGAGATTGAGCAATAACAGGTCTGTGATGCCCTTAGATGTCCTGGGCTGCACGCGCGCTACAATGAAAGTATCAACGTGTATTTCCTAGACCGAGAGGTCCGGGTAAACCGCTGAATCACTTTCATGCTTGGGATTGTGAACTGAAACTGTTCACATGAACTTGGAATTCCCAGTAAGTGCGAGTCATTAACTCGCATTGACTAAGTCCCTGCCCTTTGTACACACCGCCCGTCGCTACTACCGATTGAATTATTTAGTGAGGTCTCCGGACGTGATCTCTGTGACGCCTTGGTGTTACGGATGTTTCACAAAAGTTGACCAAACTTGATTATTTAGAGGAAGTAAAAGTCGTAACAAGGTTTCCGTAGGTGAACCTGCGGAAGGATCATTAAAGTTAATGAAACTTCCAATAAAACATATTTACTATAATAACTAGAATTGATATTAGCTTATCCTTTCTATTAAAGAATGAATTTGATTAATTCATAAATAGCAAGCCTGTGACTATCCATACTAGTATTCCTAGGATGGACGTCACAGGCTAAGTTGCTTTAAGAAGATTTTTATCTTGTTATTAGCAAAATAAAGTTGCAAATAAAGAATAGCCTGTGACTATCCATACTAGTATTACTTGGATGGACGTCACGGGCTAAATTGCTTAAAAAAACTGAAGAAGTTGTCAGATCTTCTCGGTTAAGGGGTTGTGGGACATCCCCCTGGTTAATTAATTAATTTAATTAACTTAATTGCGCCACAAACAATGTATAATTTGTTGTACTTATTAAGTAAAGATTTATTAGAAATAATAAATTTTGGACATTCGCAACATATAATTATATATTCATTATTTAAAATATTTGACATAAATAAACAAAATTAAAAAGTTATACTCTAAGCGGAGGATCACTTGGCTCATGGGTCGATGAAGAACGCAGCAAACTGTGCGTCATCGTGTGAACTGCAGGACACATGAACATCGACATTTTGAACGCATATTGCAGTTCATGCTATATGTACTTTAATTTATTTTAAAGTGCTGCATGGACTACATATGGTTGAGGGTTGTAAGACTTTCATTATAAAGTTGCTAAAAGAGATATTAATTTATCTCTTTTATAGCACATGTTATATTATTAAAGAATATTAACGTATTCTTTATAATATTAATAATTAAATATATTTATGC
>CAXIWC010000149.1:12500-22500 GCA_964036015.1 Leptarthrus brevirostris
GCCCATCAGCTCACCAATCAACATTGTAACCTAATACAGTTTCAATATGTGAATTCGGTATATATATATCAAATTCTATTAGGTTACAATGTTGGTTGATGACTTAACGAGCCGCATTAATTCATCAATTTATAGTCAACCTCAAATTATCATATTGTAGAGACATAACTGCAACCAAATTTGTGCATTAAACATTATTATTATCATATATGAAATTGTAAAAGGTTACAAAGTTGGTTGACAACTAGCCGAGCTGATTTAATTCACCATTTTATAGATAATACAATTTCAATTTGTGCATTCAGTATGCACATTATTATTATCATATATTAAATTGTATTAGGTTACAAAGTTGGTTGATTACTGGACGGGCTGATTTATTATCACAACCATATGAAAGACTTTCATAAAAATTACTCAATTTAGCATTTTAAAGCTATTTGCGAGAACTTACAAAAATGTCATCAACTAAGAAAATTCAAATAATTTCCATGATTACTTTTTATTACAGATACATAAATTTGTTACCAGTTATAAAATAAGGTAAAATTTATTATCACAACCATATGAAAGACTTTCATAAAAATTACTCAATTAAGCATTTTAAAGCTATTTGCGAGAACTTACAAAAATGTCATCAACTAAGAAAATTCAAATAATAATATAATAATATAATAATTTTGTCACCAGTTATAAAATAAGGTAAAATTTATTATCACAACCATATGAAAGACTTTCATAAAAATTACTCAATTTAGCATTTTAAAGCTATTTACGAGAACTAACAAAAATGTCATCTACTAAGAAAATTCAAATAATTTTCATGATAATTTTATATTCCAGAGATATAAATTTGTTACCATTTATAAAATGAGGTAAAATTTATTATCATAACTATATGAAAAAATTTCATAAAATTTTTTTTACTCTATTTTAGCATAGAAAGCACTTTAAAGCAATTTTTACAATAACACGAAAAATGTGCATGTACATATCGAATCATAAGGTTCAGACTTATTTTCATATGTGATGATTATATTAAAAAATGTCATCTACTAAGAAAATTCAAATAATTTTCATGATAATTTTATATTCCAGAGATATAAATTTGTTACCATTTATAAAATGAGGTAAAATTTATTATCATAACTATATGAAAAAATTTCATAAAATTTTTTTTACTCTATTTTAGCATAGAAAGCACTTTAAAGCAATTTTTACAATAACACAAAAAATGTGCATGTACATATCGAATCATAAGGTTCAGACTTATTTTCATATGTGATGATTGTATTAAAAAATGTCATCTACTAAGAAAATTCAAATAATTTTCATGATAAGTTTATATTCCAGAGATATAATTTTGTTACCATTTATAAAATGAGGTAAAATTTATTATCATAACTATATGAAAAAATTTCATAAAATTTTTTTTACCCTATTTTAGCATAGAAAGCACTTTAAAGCAATTTTTACAATAACACAAAAAATGTGCATGTACATATCGAATCATAAGGTTCAGACTTATTTTCATATGTGATGATTGTATTAGTTTAGCTAGTTGGTTCCCCAGAACCATTGTATGGACTGTTGTCTGAATCAAGTGTTTCAGTAATACTTGCAAAAAATATTCTCCAGGTACGACTATGATCGATTTTATAGAAATATAGAGATGATCTTATATAGTCAAATTATATATGAGAAAATTTCTCATTTCAAAAAACGTTTCTCTTTGATTTGCTAAAACTTATTATTATAAGAAAGCCACAAGGGGTTAAGTCAACCCTTCTAAAAAATTTAGACGAGATCTAAAAATATATTGAAAGTTGTTGAAAGAATAAATAAATTTATTTTTACAATATGTAAATTGTGAAAGTAGATAAATAAATTAATTAAATAATTAATAATAATATATATATTGTTATTACAATATATATAAAAACAAAATGTGAACATTATTCTGGTTGATCCTGCCAGTAGTTATATGCTTGTCTCAAAGATTAAGCCATGCATGTCTAAGTACAAACAATTCTAAAGTGAAACCGCAAAAGGCTCATTATATCAGTTATGGTTTATTAGATCGTTAACAGTTACTTGGATAACTGTGGTAATTCTAGAGCTAATACATGCAATATAAACACGGACCTTTGGGACGTGTGCTTTTATTAGGCTAAAACCAAGCGATACCTTAGGGGATCGTAATAATGGTTGAACTCTAGATAATTTGCAGATCGTATGGTCTTGTACCGACGACAGATCTTTCAAATGTCTGCCCTATCAACTATTGATGGTAGTATCTTGGACTACCATGGTTGCAACGGGTAACGGGGAATCAGGGTTCGATTCCGGAGAGGGAGCCTGAGAAACGGCTACCACATCTAAGGAAGGCAGCAGGCGCGTAAATTACCCACTCCCAGTACGGGGAGGTAGTGACGAAAAATAACAATACAGGACTCATATCCGAGGCCCTGTAATTGGAATGAGTACACTTTAAATCCTTTAACAAGGACCCATTAGAGGGCAAGTCTGGTGCCAGCAGCCGCGGTAATTCCAGCTCTAATAGCGTATATTAAAGTTGTTGCGGTTAAAACGTTCGTAGTTGAATCTGTGCTCCATACGGGTAGTACAACTAAAGTATTGGTTCGTACGTTACCTTATGTTATGCGAGCGTATTACCGGTGGAGTTCTAATATATATTTTTTCAATTTATTGAATTTAATATATATAACTCCTATTTATACCCGCTTCAGTGCTCTTTATCGAGTGTTGTTGTGGGCCGGTACAATTACTTTGAACAAATTAGAGTGCTTAAAGCAGGCTTCAAACGCCTGAATATTTTGTGCATGGAATAATGAAATAAGACCTCTGTTCTACTTTCATTGGTTTTTAGATCAAGAGGTAATGATTAATAGAAGCAGTTGGGGGCATTAGTATTACGACGCGAGAGGTGAAATTCTTGGACCGTCGTAAGACTAACTTAAGCGAAAGCATTTGCCAAAGATGTTTTCATTAATCAAGAACGAAAGTTAGAGGCTCGAAGGCGATCAGATACCGCCCTAGTTCTAACCATAAACGATGCCAGCTAGCAATTGGGTGTAGCTACTATTATGGCTCTCTCAGTCGCTTCCCGGGAAACCAAAGCTTTTGGGCTCCGGGGGAAGTATGGTTGCAAAGCTGAAACTTAAAGGAATTGACGGAAGGGCACCACCAGGAGTGGAGCCTGCGGCTTAATTTGACTCAACACGGGAAAGCCTACCAGGTCCGAATATAAATGAGTAAGACAGATTGATAGCTCTTTCTCGAATCTATAGGTGGTGGTGCATGGCCGTTCTTAGTTCGTGGAGTGATTTGTCTGGTTAATTCCGATAACGAACGAGACTCAAATATGTTAAATAGATGCATTCAGGATTATGATGTTGAAACCTTGATATAACTGGCTTAACAGCACCCCTACATGCAAATGTAGGACTGTTCTGATTTTGTTTATATTGGGTGGAGTCGTACCTGTTTGTTTGTCCCATTAATACGGACACTAGCTTCTTAAATGGACAAATTGCGTTTAGCAATAATGAGATTGAGCAATAACAGGTCTGTGATGCCCTTAGATGTCCTGGGCTGCACGCGCGCTACAATGAAAGTATCAACGTGTATTTCCTAGACCGAGAGGTCCGGGTAAACCGCTGAATCACTTTCATGCTTGGGATTGTGAACTGAAACTGTTCACATGAACTTGGAATTCCCAGTAAGTGCGAGTCATTAACTCGCATTGACTAAGTCCCTGCCCTTTGTACACACCGCCCGTCGCTACTACCGATTGAATTATTTAGTGAGGTCTCCGGACGTGATCTCTGTGACGCCTTGGTGTTACGGATGTTTCACAAAAGTTGACCAAACTTGATTATTTAGAGGAAGTAAAAGTCGTAACAAGGTTTCCGTAGGTGAACCTGCGGAAGGATCATTAAAGTTAATGAAACTTCCAATAAAACATATTTACTATAATAACTAGAATTGATATTAGCTTATCCTTTCTATTAAAGAATGAATTTGATTAATTCATAAATAGCAAGCCTGTGACTATCCATACTAGTATTCCTAGGATGGACGTCACAGGCTAAGTTGCTTTAAGAAGATTTTTATCTTGTTATTAGCAAAATAAAGTTGCAAATAAAGAATAGCCTGTGACTATCCATACTAGTATTACTTGGATGGACGTCACGGGCTAAATTGCTTAAAAAAACTGAAGAAGTTGTCAGATCTTCTCGGTTAAGGGGTTGTGGGACATCCCCCTGGTTAATTAATTAATTTAATTAACTTAATTGCGCCACAAACAATGTATAATTTGTTGTACTTATTAAGTAAAGATTTATTAGAAATAATAAATTTTGGACATTCGCAACATATAATTATATATTCATTATTTAAAATATTTGACATAAATAAACAAAATTAAAAAGTTATACTCTAAGCGGAGGATCACTTGGCTCATGGGTCGATGAAGAACGCAGCAAACTGTGCGTCATCGTGTGAACTGCAGGACACATGAACATCGACATTTTGAACGCATATTGCAGTTCATGCTATATGTACTTTAATTTATTTTAAAGTGCTGCATGGACTACATATGGTTGAGGGTTGTAAGACTTTCATTATAAAGTTGCTAAAAGAGATATTAATTTATCTCTTTTATAGCACATGTTATATTATTAAAGAATATTAACGTATTCTTTATAATATTAATAATTAAATATATTTATGCTTTTATTTAAATCAAATGTTTAAATAGCATATCTAGATATAAAATCAATTTTTTATTTAGAGAATAGCTCATTTGATTTAAGTTTAATATAAAAGCTAATTTATTTTTTTAAACAACCTCAACTCATATGAGATTACTCCCTGAATTTAAGCATATTAATGAGGGAAGGAAAAGAAACTAACTAGGATTTTCTTAGTAGCGGCGAGCGAAAAGAAATCAAGTTCAGCACTAAGTTATTTTGTTATATTAACAAATATAAGATGCAGTGTATGGAATATCTATAATCTAGTATGATAAATTAACAGTTCAAGTCCTTCTTAAATGAGGCCATTTACCCATAGAGGGTGCCAGGCCCGTAGGTGACGTTAATGATTACTAGAAGATATTTCCTAAGAGTCGTGTTGCTTGATAGTGCAGCACTAATATGGTGGTAAACTCCATCTAAAACTAAATATAACCATGAGACCGATAGCAAACAAGTACCGTGAGGGAAAGTTGAAAAGAACTCTGAATAGAGAGTTAAATAGTACGTGAAACTGCTTAGAGGTTAAGCCCGATGAACCTAAATATCCAATATGAAAAATTCATCATTAATAATGCATTAATATTATTTAATGTGTAAATGATGTGCAATTTTTTCATATAAGGACATTGTAATCTGTTAATATAATTAAAAATTTATCATAAGTTCCGTTTGGATCAGTTTATATTTTATTATAAATTTATTTATAATATATATAAAATCCAATTTAAATACGGTTACAGATAAATTATTGACAGATTTTTATATATATAACGCTTACATATTACACATATGTTATAATATAAGAATAATCATGTATTATTTTTTTTATTATATGCGTTTATATGATTAACAATGCTATAGATTTAGGATACCTTCGGGACCCGTCTTGAAACACGGACCAAGGAGTCTAACATGTGTGCAAGTCATTGGGTATTTAAAACCTAAAGGCATAATTAACTTAACTGTTTTTAATGGGATCAATTATATATATTTTAATATATATATTCCATCCCGGGGCGTTCTATATAGTTATGCATTTTAATATATTTATATATTATATATGCCTCTAACTAGAGCGTACCTTGAGCATATATGTTGTGACCCGAAAGATGGTGAACTATACTTGATCAGGTTGAAGTCAGGGGAAACCCTGATGGAAGACCGAAGCAGTTCTGACGTGCAAATCGATTGTCAGAATTGAGTATAGCGGCGAAAGACCAATCGAACTATCTAGTAGCTGGTTCCCTCCGAAGTTTCCCTCAGGATAGCTGGTGCAATTAATTATTATATAAAATAATCTTATCTGGTAAAGCGAATGATTAGAGGCCTTAGGGCCGAAACGACCTTAACCTATTCTCAAACTTTAAATGGGTAAGAACCTAACCTTTCTTGATATGAAGGTTTAGGTTGTGATATATTGTGCCCAGTGGGCCACTTTTGGTAAGCAGAACTGGCGCTGTGGGATGAACCAAACGTGATGTTAAGGCGCCCAAATTAACAACTCATACTGATACCATGAAAGGCGTTGGTTGCTTAAAACAGCAGGTCGGTGGACATGGAAGTCGTAATCCGCTAAGGAGTGTGTAACAACTCACCTGCCGAAGCAACTAGCCCTTAAAATGGATGGCGCTCAAGTTGTATGCCTATACATCACCGTTAAAGTATATGATTTATACAGTGCATTATATTAAATATTTTTTTTTATAAATTTTGAAACTTTAATGAGTAGGAGGGTACAATGGTGTGCGTAGAAGTGTTTGGCGTAAGCCTGCATGGAGCCGCCATTGGTACAGATCTTGGTGGTAGTAGCAAATAATCGAATGAGACCTTGGAGGACTGAAGTGGAGAAGGGTTTCGTGTGAACAGTGGTTGATCACGAGTTAGTCGGTCCTAAGTTCAAGGCGAAAGCCGAAAAATGTTAAGTTATATTAATTTATTTTAATATACTTATTATTTTGAACGAAAGGGAATACGGTTCCAATTCCGTAACCTGTTGAGTATACGTTTGTTATTAAAAATGGGCTTTAATGCTCATCCTGGTAACAGAAACAACCATAAAGAAGCCGTCGAGAAATATCGAAAGAGTTTTCTTTTCTGTTTCATAGTCGTACTACCATGGAAGTCTTTCGAAGAGAGATATGGTAGATGGACTAGAAGAGCATGGCATTTACTGCTGTGTCGATATTTTCTCCTCGGACCTTGAAAATTTATGGTGGGGTCACGCAAACTTCTTAACAGGCCGTACCGATATCCGCAGCTGGTCTCCAAGGTGAAGAGTCTCTAGTCGATAGAATAATGTAGGTAAGGGAAGTCGGCAAATTAGATCCGTAACTTCGGGATAAGGATTGGCTCTGAAGATTGAGATAGTCGGGCTTGATTGGGAAACAATATTATGGTTTATGTACTCGTTCTGGGTAAATTAGGATTTATACAATTTTTTTTTTATAAAGATTGTATTTTTCTGTTCCCCGGATAGAAGTTTACGTAACCAATTGTGGAACTTTCTTGCTAATAATTTATAAAATATATTTTTTAAAGAATATTTTTATAGATTTATAACGGCTATCAATTAACAATCAATTCAGAACTGGCACGGACTTGGGGAATCCGACTGTCTAATTAAAACAAAGCATTGTGATGGCCCTAACGGGTGTTGACACAATGTGATTTCTGCCCAGTGCTCTGAATGTCAAAGTGAAGAAATTCAAGTAAGCGCGGGTAAACGGCGGGAGTAACTATGACTCTCTTAGGTGCTTCGGCGGAAAGGTGCGACTGTACTGATTCCTAGGAATTTCTTAGGTGCTTCGGCGGAAAGGTGCGACTGTACTGATTCCTAAGTTTGTCATAGATGTGCCTAACTACAAACCTCCATGTGGTTCTCGCTGGGCAACAGGCTCCTTGAGTCTGGCTAATATGTTTTTAGGCTTTTTGGGAGTTCAAATGCTCTTCGTGAGCCTCCTACCCACTTCTTCTTGTAAGTTGTGGCCGGCGGACAAATCCGAGTTGTAGCCGTCAGAAGGCTGTCCGCGGGATTGTAATATGACCGGGTTCTGGAATAGGGCTAACGACCCGACCTCTGGAATGAAAACAACTATTGTTACAAGCATTCAAAGAGAAAATGGTCGTCCTCATCAGCAAACCTCTGATGAGGAGCGTAACAATTTAGTCAGTAGACATCCAGCTAATGTTGCACGCTTGGATGATGTAAATTATGCCGAAACAGCATATATATGTGACACTTGTGGAAGATCCTTTACTTCTAATCGAGGTTTAGGTGTGCACAAACGCCGAGCACATCCACTAGATGCTAATCGAGCAATCGAAACCGATAGGGTTAAGCTTCGATGGTCTGACGAGGAAGTGAGGCTCATGGCGCGATTAGAGGCCAAAATTATTCACGACTCTCCGGGGTCGGCGTCGGTCATTAATTCGCTGCTCCATCATGAGCTTCCGGACAGAACAATTGAAGCCATAAAGGGTAAAAGACGTCGTGCCGAATACAAGGAGCTGGTCAACGGATACATTCAGGAACTTCAGGCTAGTACTGGAACTGATGTACCGGTTGCCCCCAGTGTACCTTCAAATAGTGTCGTCATTGACAAAGTGAAAGAGCTTTGCTTAGCAGTCGCTAGTCGGAATACTCCTCGGGGTATGAAGCTAGTTGACGTAGCTAATAGGGCCATAATAGGCCGGCACGTTAGTTCCGATATTCTGAATTGGCTTCATGAGTATCTAAAGGTCCTCAGACGACCTAGGGGTCCTGACATCACCAAACAGGCTCCACATATCACTGGAAACAGTAGCACAAAGAAGAAAAAGAAATATGCGGTCTTGCAGGGTTTATTCCGAAAAGGCTTTAAAATCGGCGCAAGGGCGGTCCTCGATGATACATGGCTAACAGGTAGAGAGGGTCCGTCCGATGAGCGAGTCTTTGACCACTGGAGTAAGATCTTCCAGATGCCAAGTAAGGAATATACCTGCCCCAGCCAGAGGGTTGATAGCGGACTATCCAACATCTGGGAGCCCATCTCCATTGAAGAGGTGGAAAAAGCTGGCCTGGACAAGAACACCAGTCCTGGGATAGACGGTATTTCTGCTCGATCATGGCTAAATATTAGCACATGTGAGAGAGCTCTTCTTTTTAACATCTTGCTACTCAGTGGCGAACTCCCTTCTGATCTACTACTAACTAGGACTATCTTCATTCCCAAGAGTGAAGGTACACTAGGGTGTGACCAATTGAGACCCATCTCAATTGGGTCTGTGGTGGTCAGAGAGTTTCACAAAATCCTGGCGAATCGGTATACACTCAATCATAAACACGACTGCAGGCAGCGCGGTTTCCTACCTATGGACGGTTGTGGAGAAAACTTGTTTATATTGCAGAACATACTTAACAAGGCGCAAAAGGAACTGAAAGAAGTTCATCTGGCAACTCTTGATTTGACTAAGGCATTCGACACGGTCTCACACCATGCGATCGTTGGAGAACTTAGTCGGAAGGGTTGTCAGACGGAATTCGTCAAGTATGTCGAGAGTGTATATCGTAATGGGAAAACGGTGCTCCAAATAGGAGAAAAAGAATACACCACCCAAGTATGCCGTGGAGTGAAGCAAGGTGATCCTTTGTCGCCACTGATATTCAGTACAGTGTTGGAAGCTGCCCTTGAGGAAGTAGATTGTGATGTTGGGTTCGAGATTCACGGTTCACGGGTCAATGCATTAGCATACGCTGACGATATTATTTTAATATCCTCTACTCAGCGAGGACTTCAAAAGAACCTGAGCCTATTCAAAGAGGCAATCGAGAACCTCGGCTTGTCCATTAACCATGGAAAGTCAGGCACACTTTCCTTAGTCCCGTCAGGAAAAGTGAAGAAAGCAAAGGTGTTAGAAAACTCCTGGGCCTATATCGGGGAACTTCCATTGAAAGCAATTTCGGTTGTGGACCAGTGGAAGTACCTCGGTATAGATTTTCAAGGAGCAAAGGTCCGGAATAATGCCGCCGGCCTACATAATAGCCTTGAACGTATCGACAAGGCCCCACTAAAGCCACAACAAAGAGTGGTTCTAGTGCGAGAATACCTTTTGCCACGATTCCTCCATACATGGGTTCTAGGAAAAGTCACTGGCTCCTTTTTGAGGATGTTGGACAGCCGAGTACGTGCATATCTACGAAAGTGGTTGCACTTACCAGCCGATTTAGCACTGGGTTCTTT
>CAXIWC010000149.1:27500-32500 GCA_964036015.1 Leptarthrus brevirostris
AACACAAAAAATGTGCATGTACATATCGAATCATAAGGTTCAGACTTATTTTCATATGTGATGATTGTATTAGTTTAGCTAGTTGGTTCCCCAGAACCATTGTATGGACTGTTGTCTGAATCAAGTGTTTCAGTAATACTTGCAAAAAATATTCTCCAGGTACGACTATGATCGATTTTATAGAAATATAGAGATGATCTTATATAGTCAAATTATATATGAGAAAATTTCTCATTTCAAAAAACGTTTCTCTTTGATTTGCTAAAACTTATTATTATAAGAAAGCCACAAGGGGTTAAGTCAACCCTTCTAAAAAATTTAGACGAGATCTAAAAATATATTGAAAGTTGTTGAAAGAATAAATAAATTTATTTTTACAATATGTAAATTGTGAAAGTAGATAAATAAATTAATTAAATAATTAATAATAATATATATATTGTTATTACAATATATATAAAAACAAAATGTGAACATTATTCTGGTTGATCCTGCCAGTAGTTATATGCTTGTCTCAAAGATTAAGCCATGCATGTCTAAGTACAAACAATTCTAAAGTGAAACCGCAAAAGGCTCATTATATCAGTTATGGTTTATTAGATCGTTAACAGTTACTTGGATAACTGTGGTAATTCTAGAGCTAATACATGCAATATAAACACGGACCTTTGGGACGTGTGCTTTTATTAGGCTAAAACCAAGCGATACCTTAGGGGATCGTAATAATGGTTGAACTCTAGATAATTTGCAGATCGTATGGTCTTGTACCGACGACAGATCTTTCAAATGTCTGCCCTATCAACTATTGATGGTAGTATCTTGGACTACCATGGTTGCAACGGGTAACGGGGAATCAGGGTTCGATTCCGGAGAGGGAGCCTGAGAAACGGCTACCACATCTAAGGAAGGCAGCAGGCGCGTAAATTACCCACTCCCAGTACGGGGAGGTAGTGACGAAAAATAACAATACAGGACTCATATCCGAGGCCCTGTAATTGGAATGAGTACACTTTAAATCCTTTAACAAGGACCCATTAGAGGGCAAGTCTGGTGCCAGCAGCCGCGGTAATTCCAGCTCTAATAGCGTATATTAAAGTTGTTGCGGTTAAAACGTTCGTAGTTGAATCTGTGCTCCATACGGGTAGTACAACTAAAGTATTGGTTCGTACGTTACCTTATGTTATGCGAGCGTATTACCGGTGGAGTTCTAATATATATTTTTTCAATTTATTGAATTTAATATATATAACTCCTATTTATACCCGCTTCAGTGCTCTTTATCGAGTGTTGTTGTGGGCCGGTACAATTACTTTGAACAAATTAGAGTGCTTAAAGCAGGCTTCAAACGCCTGAATATTTTGTGCATGGAATAATGAAATAAGACCTCTGTTCTACTTTCATTGGTTTTTAGATCAAGAGGTAATGATTAATAGAAGCAGTTGGGGGCATTAGTATTACGACGCGAGAGGTGAAATTCTTGGACCGTCGTAAGACTAACTTAAGCGAAAGCATTTGCCAAAGATGTTTTCATTAATCAAGAACGAAAGTTAGAGGCTCGAAGGCGATCAGATACCGCCCTAGTTCTAACCATAAACGATGCCAGCTAGCAATTGGGTGTAGCTACTATTATGGCTCTCTCAGTCGCTTCCCGGGAAACCAAAGCTTTTGGGCTCCGGGGGAAGTATGGTTGCAAAGCTGAAACTTAAAGGAATTGACGGAAGGGCACCACCAGGAGTGGAGCCTGCGGCTTAATTTGACTCAACACGGGAAAGCCTACCAGGTCCGAATATAAATGAGTAAGACAGATTGATAGCTCTTTCTCGAATCTATAGGTGGTGGTGCATGGCCGTTCTTAGTTCGTGGAGTGATTTGTCTGGTTAATTCCGATAACGAACGAGACTCAAATATGTTAAATAGATGCATTCAGGATTATGATGTTGAAACCTTGATATAACTGGCTTAACAGCACCCCTACATGCAAATGTAGGACTGTTCTGATTTTGTTTATATTGGGTGGAGTCGTACCTGTTTGTTTGTCCCATTAATACGGACACTAGCTTCTTAAATGGACAAATTGCGTTTAGCAATAATGAGATTGAGCAATAACAGGTCTGTGATGCCCTTAGATGTCCTGGGCTGCACGCGCGCTACAATGAAAGTATCAACGTGTATTTCCTAGACCGAGAGGTCCGGGTAAACCGCTGAATCACTTTCATGCTTGGGATTGTGAACTGAAACTGTTCACATGAACTTGGAATTCCCAGTAAGTGCGAGTCATTAACTCGCATTGACTAAGTCCCTGCCCTTTGTACACACCGCCCGTCGCTACTACCGATTGAATTATTTAGTGAGGTCTCCGGACGTGATCTCTGTGACGCCTTGGTGTTACGGATGTTTCACAAAAGTTGACCAAACTTGATTATTTAGAGGAAGTAAAAGTCGTAACAAGGTTTCCGTAGGTGAACCTGCGGAAGGATCATTAAAGTTAATGAAACTTCCAATAAAACATATTTACTATAATAACTAGAATTGATATTAGCTTATCCTTTCTATTAAAGAATGAATTTGATTAATTCATAAATAGCAAGCCTGTGACTATCCATACTAGTATTCCTAGGATGGACGTCACAGGCTAAGTTGCTTTAAGAAGATTTTTATCTTGTTATTAGCAAAATAAAGTTGCAAATAAAGAATAGCCTGTGACTATCCATACTAGTATTACTTGGATGGACGTCACGGGCTAAATTGCTTAAAAAAACTGAAGAAGTTGTCAGATCTTCTCGGTTAAGGGGTTGTGGGACATCCCCCTGGTTAATTAATTAATTTAATTAACTTAATTGCGCCACAAACAATGTATAATTTGTTGTACTTATTAAGTAAAGATTTATTAGAAATAATAAATTTTGGACATTCGCAACATATAATTATATATTCATTATTTAAAATATTTGACATAAATAAACAAAATTAAAAAGTTATACTCTAAGCGGAGGATCACTTGGCTCATGGGTCGATGAAGAACGCAGCAAACTGTGCGTCATCGTGTGAACTGCAGGACACATGAACATCGACATTTTGAACGCATATTGCAGTTCATGCTATATGTACTTTAATTTATTTTAAAGTGCTGCATGGACTACATATGGTTGAGGGTTGTAAGACTTTCATTATAAAGTTGCTAAAAGAGATATTAATTTATCTCTTTTATAGCACATGTTATATTATTAAAGAATATTAACGTATTCTTTATAATATTAATAATTAAATATATTTATGCTTTTATTTAAATCAAATGTTTAAATAGCATATCTAGATATAAAATCAATTTTTTATTTAGAGAATAGCTCATTTGATTTAAGTTTAATATAAAAGCTAATTTATTTTTTTAAACAACCTCAACTCATATGAGATTACTCCCTGAATTTAAGCATATTAATGAGGGAAGGAAAAGAAACTAACTAGGATTTTCTTAGTAGCGGCGAGCGAAAAGAAATCAAGTTCAGCACTAAGTTATTTTGTTATATTAACAAATATAAGATGCAGTGTATGGAATATCTATAATCTAGTATGATAAATTAACAGTTCAAGTCCTTCTTAAATGAGGCCATTTACCCATAGAGGGTGCCAGGCCCGTAGGTGACGTTAATGATTACTAGAAGATATTTCCTAAGAGTCGTGTTGCTTGATAGTGCAGCACTAATATGGTGGTAAACTCCATCTAAAACTAAATATAACCATGAGACCGATAGCAAACAAGTACCGTGAGGGAAAGTTGAAAAGAACTCTGAATAGAGAGTTAAATAGTACGTGAAACTGCTTAGAGGTTAAGCCCGATGAACCTAAATATCCAATATGAAAAATTCATCATTAATAATGCATTAATATTATTTAATGTGTAAATGATGTGCAATTTTTTCATATAAGGACATTGTAATCTGTTAATATAATTAAAAATTTATCATAAGTTCCGTTTGGATCAGTTTATATTTTATTATAAATTTATTTATAATATATATAAAATCCAATTTAAATACGGTTACAGATAAATTATTGACAGATTTTTATATATATAACGCTTACATATTACACATATGTTATAATATAAGAATAATCATGTATTATTTTTTTTATTATATGCGTTTATATGATTAACAATGCTATAGATTTAGGATACCTTCGGGACCCGTCTTGAAACACGGACCAAGGAGTCTAACATGTGTGCAAGTCATTGGGTATTTAAAACCTAAAGGCATAATTAACTTAACTGTTTTTAATGGGATCAATTATATATATTTTAATATATATATTCCATCCCGGGGCGTTCTATATAGTTATGCATTTTAATATATTTATATATTATATATGCCTCTAACTAGAGCGTACCTTGAGCATATATGTTGTGACCCGAAAGATGGTGAACTATACTTGATCAGGTTGAAGTCAGGGGAAACCCTGATGGAAGACCGAAGCAGTTCTGACGTGCAAATCGATTGTCAGAATTGAGTATAGCGGCGAAAGACCAATCGAACTATCTAGTAGCTGGTTCCCTCCGAAGTTTCCCTCAGGATAGCTGGTGCAATTAATTATTATATAAAATAATCTTATCTGGTAAAGCGAATGATTAGAGGCCTTAGGGCCGAAACGACCTTAACCTATTCTCAAACTTTAAATGGGTAAGAACCTAACCTTTCTTGATATGAAGGTTTAGGTTGTGATATATTGTGCCCAGTGGGCCACTTTTGGTAAGCAGAACTGGCGCTGTGGGATGAACCAAACGTGATGTTAAGGCGCCCAAATTAACAACTCATACTGATACCATGAAAGGCGTTGGTTGCTTAAAACAGCAGGTCGGTGGACATGGAAGTCGTAATCCGCTAAGGAGTGTGTAACAACTCACCTGCCGAAGCAACTAGCCCTTAAAATGGATGGCGCTCAAGTTGTATGCCTATACATCACCGTTAAAGTATATGATTTATACAGTGCATTATATTAAATATTTT
>CAXIWC010000149.1:37500-42500 GCA_964036015.1 Leptarthrus brevirostris
TTTCTCTTTGATTTGCTAAAACTTATTATTATAAGAAAGCCACAAGGGGTTAAGTCAACCCTTCTAAAAAATTTAGACGAGATCTAAAAATATATTGAAAGTTGTTGAAAGAATAAATAAATTTATTTTTACAATATGTAAATTGTGAAAGTAGATAAATAAATTAATTAAATAATTAATAATAATATATATATTGTTATTACAATATATATAAAAACAAAATGTGAACATTATTCTGGTTGATCCTGCCAGTAGTTATATGCTTGTCTCAAAGATTAAGCCATGCATGTCTAAGTACAAACAATTCTAAAGTGAAACCGCAAAAGGCTCATTATATCAGTTATGGTTTATTAGATCGTTAACAGTTACTTGGATAACTGTGGTAATTCTAGAGCTAATACATGCAATATAAACACGGACCTTTGGGACGTGTGCTTTTATTAGGCTAAAACCAAGCGATACCTTAGGGGATCGTAATAATGGTTGAACTCTAGATAATTTGCAGATCGTATGGTCTTGTACCGACGACAGATCTTTCAAATGTCTGCCCTATCAACTATTGATGGTAGTATCTTGGACTACCATGGTTGCAACGGGTAACGGGGAATCAGGGTTCGATTCCGGAGAGGGAGCCTGAGAAACGGCTACCACATCTAAGGAAGGCAGCAGGCGCGTAAATTACCCACTCCCAGTACGGGGAGGTAGTGACGAAAAATAACAATACAGGACTCATATCCGAGGCCCTGTAATTGGAATGAGTACACTTTAAATCCTTTAACAAGGACCCATTAGAGGGCAAGTCTGGTGCCAGCAGCCGCGGTAATTCCAGCTCTAATAGCGTATATTAAAGTTGTTGCGGTTAAAACGTTCGTAGTTGAATCTGTGCTCCATACGGGTAGTACAACTAAAGTATTGGTTCGTACGTTACCTTATGTTATGCGAGCGTATTACCGGTGGAGTTCTAATATATATTTTTTCAATTTATTGAATTTAATATATATAACTCCTATTTATACCCGCTTCAGTGCTCTTTATCGAGTGTTGTTGTGGGCCGGTACAATTACTTTGAACAAATTAGAGTGCTTAAAGCAGGCTTCAAACGCCTGAATATTTTGTGCATGGAATAATGAAATAAGACCTCTGTTCTACTTTCATTGGTTTTTAGATCAAGAGGTAATGATTAATAGAAGCAGTTGGGGGCATTAGTATTACGACGCGAGAGGTGAAATTCTTGGACCGTCGTAAGACTAACTTAAGCGAAAGCATTTGCCAAAGATGTTTTCATTAATCAAGAACGAAAGTTAGAGGCTCGAAGGCGATCAGATACCGCCCTAGTTCTAACCATAAACGATGCCAGCTAGCAATTGGGTGTAGCTACTATTATGGCTCTCTCAGTCGCTTCCCGGGAAACCAAAGCTTTTGGGCTCCGGGGGAAGTATGGTTGCAAAGCTGAAACTTAAAGGAATTGACGGAAGGGCACCACCAGGAGTGGAGCCTGCGGCTTAATTTGACTCAACACGGGAAAGCCTACCAGGTCCGAATATAAATGAGTAAGACAGATTGATAGCTCTTTCTCGAATCTATAGGTGGTGGTGCATGGCCGTTCTTAGTTCGTGGAGTGATTTGTCTGGTTAATTCCGATAACGAACGAGACTCAAATATGTTAAATAGATGCATTCAGGATTATGATGTTGAAACCTTGATATAACTGGCTTAACAGCACCCCTACATGCAAATGTAGGACTGTTCTGATTTTGTTTATATTGGGTGGAGTCGTACCTGTTTGTTTGTCCCATTAATACGGACACTAGCTTCTTAAATGGACAAATTGCGTTTAGCAATAATGAGATTGAGCAATAACAGGTCTGTGATGCCCTTAGATGTCCTGGGCTGCACGCGCGCTACAATGAAAGTATCAACGTGTATTTCCTAGACCGAGAGGTCCGGGTAAACCGCTGAATCACTTTCATGCTTGGGATTGTGAACTGAAACTGTTCACATGAACTTGGAATTCCCAGTAAGTGCGAGTCATTAACTCGCATTGACTAAGTCCCTGCCCTTTGTACACACCGCCCGTCGCTACTACCGATTGAATTATTTAGTGAGGTCTCCGGACGTGATCTCTGTGACGCCTTGGTGTTACGGATGTTTCACAAAAGTTGACCAAACTTGATTATTTAGAGGAAGTAAAAGTCGTAACAAGGTTTCCGTAGGTGAACCTGCGGAAGGATCATTAAAGTTAATGAAACTTCCAATAAAACATATTTACTATAATAACTAGAATTGATATTAGCTTATCCTTTCTATTAAAGAATGAATTTGATTAATTCATAAATAGCAAGCCTGTGACTATCCATACTAGTATTCCTAGGATGGACGTCACAGGCTAAGTTGCTTTAAGAAGATTTTTATCTTGTTATTAGCAAAATAAAGTTGCAAATAAAGAATAGCCTGTGACTATCCATACTAGTATTACTTGGATGGACGTCACGGGCTAAATTGCTTAAAAAAACTGAAGAAGTTGTCAGATCTTCTCGGTTAAGGGGTTGTGGGACATCCCCCTGGTTAATTAATTAATTTAATTAACTTAATTGCGCCACAAACAATGTATAATTTGTTGTACTTATTAAGTAAAGATTTATTAGAAATAATAAATTTTGGACATTCGCAACATATAATTATATATTCATTATTTAAAATATTTGACATAAATAAACAAAATTAAAAAGTTATACTCTAAGCGGAGGATCACTTGGCTCATGGGTCGATGAAGAACGCAGCAAACTGTGCGTCATCGTGTGAACTGCAGGACACATGAACATCGACATTTTGAACGCATATTGCAGTTCATGCTATATGTACTTTAATTTATTTTAAAGTGCTGCATGGACTACATATGGTTGAGGGTTGTAAGACTTTCATTATAAAGTTGCTAAAAGAGATATTAATTTATCTCTTTTATAGCACATGTTATATTATTAAAGAATATTAACGTATTCTTTATAATATTAATAATTAAATATATTTATGCTTTTATTTAAATCAAATGTTTAAATAGCATATCTAGATATAAAATCAATTTTTTATTTAGAGAATAGCTCATTTGATTTAAGTTTAATATAAAAGCTAATTTATTTTTTTAAACAACCTCAACTCATATGAGATTACTCCCTGAATTTAAGCATATTAATGAGGGAAGGAAAAGAAACTAACTAGGATTTTCTTAGTAGCGGCGAGCGAAAAGAAATCAAGTTCAGCACTAAGTTATTTTGTTATATTAACAAATATAAGATGCAGTGTATGGAATATCTATAATCTAGTATGATAAATTAACAGTTCAAGTCCTTCTTAAATGAGGCCATTTACCCATAGAGGGTGCCAGGCCCGTAGGTGACGTTAATGATTACTAGAAGATATTTCCTAAGAGTCGTGTTGCTTGATAGTGCAGCACTAATATGGTGGTAAACTCCATCTAAAACTAAATATAACCATGAGACCGATAGCAAACAAGTACCGTGAGGGAAAGTTGAAAAGAACTCTGAATAGAGAGTTAAATAGTACGTGAAACTGCTTAGAGGTTAAGCCCGATGAACCTAAATATCCAATATGAAAAATTCATCATTAATAATGCATTAATATTATTTAATGTGTAAATGATGTGCAATTTTTTCATATAAGGACATTGTAATCTGTTAATATAATTAAAAATTTATCATAAGTTCCGTTTGGATCAGTTTATATTTTATTATAAATTTATTTATAATATATATAAAATCCAATTTAAATACGGTTACAGATAAATTATTGACAGATTTTTATATATATAACGCTTACATATTACACATATGTTATAATATAAGAATAATCATGTATTATTTTTTTTATTATATGCGTTTATATGATTAACAATGCTATAGATTTAGGATACCTTCGGGACCCGTCTTGAAACACGGACCAAGGAGTCTAACATGTGTGCAAGTCATTGGGTATTTAAAACCTAAAGGCATAATTAACTTAACTGTTTTTAATGGGATCAATTATATATATTTTAATATATATATTCCATCCCGGGGCGTTCTATATAGTTATGCATTTTAATATATTTATATATTATATATGCCTCTAACTAGAGCGTACCTTGAGCATATATGTTGTGACCCGAAAGATGGTGAACTATACTTGATCAGGTTGAAGTCAGGGGAAACCCTGATGGAAGACCGAAGCAGTTCTGACGTGCAAATCGATTGTCAGAATTGAGTATAGCGGCGAAAGACCAATCGAACTATCTAGTAGCTGGTTCCCTCCGAAGTTTCCCTCAGGATAGCTGGTGCAATTAATTATTATATAAAATAATCTTATCTGGTAAAGCGAATGATTAGAGGCCTTAGGGCCGAAACGACCTTAACCTATTCTCAAACTTTAAATGGGTAAGAACCTAACCTTTCTTGATATGAAGGTTTAGGTTGTGATATATTGTGCCCAGTGGGCCACTTTTGGTAAGCAGAACTGGCGCTGTGGGATGAACCAAACGTGATGTTAAGGCGCCCAAATTAACAACTCATACTGATACCATGAAAGGCGTTGGTTGCTTAAAACAGCAGGTCGGTGGACATGGAAGTCGTAATCCGCTAAGGAGTGTGTAACAACTCACCTGCCGAAGCAACTAGCCCTTAAAATGGATGGCGCTCAAGTTGTATGCCTATACATCACCGTTAAAGTATATGATTTATACAGTGCATTATATTAAATATTTTTTTTTATAAATTTTGAAACTTTAATGAGTAGGAGGGTACAATGGTGTGCGTAGAAGTGTTTGGCGTAAGCCTGCATGGAGCCGCCATTGGTACAGATCTTGGTGGTAGTAGCAAATAATCGAATGAGACCTTGGAGGACTGAAGTGGAGAAGGGTTTCGTGTGAACAGTGGTTGATCACGAGTTAGTCGGTCCTAAGTTCAAGGCGAAAGCCGAAAAATGTTAAGTTATATTAATTTATTTTAATA
>CAXIWC010000150.1:0-26067 GCA_964036015.1 Leptarthrus brevirostris
ATCTACACGTTACCCCGTTCTCCCGCTATAGGCCGGCAAAGTTAAAACTTTTAAGCCCCGCCCACAAAAAATGGAGGATTTGAGGGCAAAAAAAAAAACGCCATTCGATCGGTAATAACGTCCCCTTTCATTTAATAGAAAAAAAAATTTTTCATGTTCCAGGTCCTTTGGAGGATATATGAGTCCTTTTTCGAAAATCTCACTACGCCTATAACCCAGTTTAATAGGATCTTAATTAAACACCCTTGACCGTTTGTAAATCCTTCCGGTAGATCCTGAGAACGAACGCGCACCATTTTGGTCTATCAAATCACAAGTCGCATTTTAAGTATTTTAGACTAGCTGGTGCCCGCGCCTACGGCTGCGATGATACTGTAGGTAGGTCATGGTGGTGGTAGGGCATAGGGGGGATGTGCTCTATTTAACAAAAAAAGAATTAGCGAAATCGGTCCACGGGTTAGGGAGATAGGCTAAAGTAAAGTAGGGGGAAAAAAAAGTGAGGTAAGGAAAAACCTAAGAATACAATAAGAGAAAAAACAAAAAAATAGACTAAAAAAAATAAGGGTGGGTGGGGAGTGGGTGGGGTGGGAGGAGGGATGACCCCCTATTTAACAAAAAAAGAATTATCCAAATCGGTCCACGGGTTAGGGAGATAGGCTAAAGTAAAGTAGGTGCAAACAGTTAAACAGTTTCTCTTAAGTCAAATGTAGTATATTATACTACAAAAAAAATCGAATAAAATGAGAGTGCGGGGGGATAGGAGGGTATGTAGGTGGGAGGAGAGATCATACTCTATTTAACAAAAAAAGAATTATCAAAATCGGTCCACGGGTTAGGAAGTTGGACTAAACCTTTGTATTTGCCCGCCCCTTGCGAGCAACCACGTTTGTATTTTTCCCGCCCCTTGCGAGCTACCACGTTTGTATTTTTTCCGCCCCTTGCGAGCTACCACCTTTATATTTCTCCCGCCCCTTGCGAGCTACTACCTTTGTATTTTTCCCGCCTCTTGCGAACTACTACCTCTGTATTTTTCCCGCCCCTTGCGTGCTACCACGTTTGTATTTTTCCCGCCCCTTGCGAGCTACCACCTTTATATTTTTCCCGCCCCTTGCGAGGTACCACCTTTATATTTTTCCCGCCTCTTGCGAGCTACTACCTTTGTATTTTTCCCGCCCCGTGCGAGCTACCACCCTTAAGTCCTTCAGGCCTTTGCAAACAAAGTAGTAAAAAAGCCTAATATCCAATATATAACTTTCTAATGGCTTTATAACTTTCTAATGAGTTTACCAATTTCAATGAAATAAATTTTAAAAGAAAGCACAGGATTTGCACATTCATGCCCGATATCACTTATCAATATTTTATAAGCTCTAATCACATTGATAGAGGGCGGCACAATACACTTTCCATACATTTTATTAGATTTAACGGAAAGAAACCGTTATATATCCTACTATAAGTAAGGAAATTTAAAATGGTTTTCATAATTGAATTCTACTCAAAAATACCTTTCATTTGATACCAAACTTGCCGGGAAAGAAAACAAAAAAAAATTTCGTAATTTTCCCTACGGTATTGGCCAGGATTTCGGGGTTGAAAAGGTACCTTAGTACAGGTAAAAATTCATATCTCGCCAAATAGTAAACGGATTTCAGTTATTTAAAAAGCAGAATTAAGCAGAGGTTTTCAGCTACTACTACTATAACCCGCGCACCTCTGCGGTTTCATTTGTACCCACCAGGTGGCTCCAAGTCGCTAAATCAGTAATATTACAAATATCCTTAAAATATCAACTAAATATATCCTGATTTGGTCGAAACTTAGTATAGCGCTTAAGCACCACCTACCCCTTTAATATAAATTCACACTTTGTAGATATCGTAAAATTTTCTTAACAAAATTTTACTTTTCAATTTTTCAATGAACATTTTTGAGGCAAAATTTAAAATTTTTCAAAATTTTACCCAATCGGGATGAAATTTTAACCAAAGATAACTATCTTCATCCCTTTTAAAATAAGGGTAGTCATTTGCGCGAAAATTGAAATTTTGTTAATGAACTTAACCAAAAACCCCTGTGAACGACTTATTTTTGTTATTTGGTCGTGTATTTTTTTTCTACCACTGTGCTTGTATCCGTTAAACGTATCTTAGCTATTTGTTAATATACTTCAAAGCTTCCATAACAAATAGCTAAAAGAATTATTATAATCCGTTCATAAACACCAAAGTTATTGGTACCTAAACATTTCAATCTCACCTATAAGGTGAGATTTGTGTACCTCATTTGAATAAGCGCAAGTGTAGCTATTTAGTTAAAAATATTTTCTAAATGTAAACATTTAAGAACAAATGAGGTAAGAAATTATATCTATAATTCCTCCCCTATCGATACATATCAATAAACCTGCTTCGTTTTCATAACTTCGAATACTAATTAGTAATAGTAGGTACCCAGTTCCTAGTGAAAGTAGGTAAAATTTCAGCGAAAACACCAAATTCATGTTACTATTACTAACAAAGTATGTAATATCGAGCTTTCACATGTAAGGCAACATTAGAGCCCTAATAGAGTAGAAAAGGGATAACTAATAAAAATCCCTTAATATTCTATTATTAACAACTTTTAGCAATAAATTACGTAAACTGGTCGTGGCACAAAAGAGCCTCATAATTTGCTCTTTTGTTAATAACTTTACAACCACTGCACGGATTTGCGTGATTTAACTTTTAAAATATATAAGGGTGGTTTAACAAACATTTAAAATACCCTGAATAAGTCAGCAACCCTTAATTTCACCCCCATCTCATATATTATAATCAAAGGTCGGCAAAAGTTAGAAATCTACGATTAGTATAAAAAATTTAACCGTAGCGAAATAAAAAAAACATCCTGTATATCCTATTTACATCCCCTTTCGAATAAGGGTAGTCACCCCCGGGTGGGTGAAATTTTTTTAACAAATTTAACTAAAATATTTTGCCGCTTTTGAACTTTTTCCGTTTTTGGGTGTATTTTTTGACCCAATTATCGCTCGGAATAATTTTAGAATTTTACACATCTAACCCTTAATTAAGGGTTGAAAGAATTATTAAGATAAATTAAAAAACACTGGAGATATAATTTATTGAATTATACTCAGTTTCCCGACGGTACTCAATTATTGGCATTTTTCTCAAGTGACGCCGTTTTTGTATAGCTAATAACTACCCTTAATATACATTTTGGATCTGGAATATGGGGGTGATTTAGCTTCTACAATCGATTACCTATCGATTGATGTAAGTTTCACCCCGCTTTAATGAAATTTTCACACAACTTAATGCAAATGAGTGAAAAAGGACAAAATTTCACTTTTCATTTTTTCAATGGAAATTTAAATTTTTTAAAAAATTTACCCGATCGGGATCAAATTTTAGTCATAGCTACACATTTACATCCCTTTTGAAATGAGGGTAATCACTCCCGCGAAAATTGAAATTTTTTTAACAAATTTAAGAAAAACCACGTGTGAACGGCTTACTTTGGTCCTTTTGACGTGTATTTTTTGTCTTATACTGCACTTATATCCACCCAAAGTATCCAACAATGCAACTCATAGTATTACTAACAAACTGTTAAAAGAATTACTAAGATATCTCAATAAATACCGAAGTTATTGGTACTCAAACATGAGCAACTCTCTAGAAGGTGATGTTTGTTTTTACCTCATTTAAATATCCGGAAATTAAGATATTTAGTTAAAAATAATTTCTATATGTAAACATTTAAGAACAAATGAGGTAAGAAATTATATCTACACTTCCTCCCCTATCGATACATATCAAGAAACCTGCTTCGTTTTCATAATTTCGAGTAGTAATTAGTAATAGTAGGTACCGAGTTCCTAGTGAAAGTAGGTAAAATTTCACCGAAAACACCAAATTCATGTTACTATTACTAACAAAGTATGTAATATCGAGCTTTCACATGTATGGCAACATTATAGCCCTAATAGAGTAGAAAAGGGATGAGTAATAAAAATCCCTTAAAATTCTATTATTAACAACTTTTTGCAATAAATTACGTAAATTGGTCATAGTACCAAAAAGCCTCATACTTTGCTCTCTTGTTAATAACTTTACAACCACTACACCGATTTGCATGGTTTAACTTTTAAAATATATTAGGGTGGTTTAATAAAGTTTTAAAACACCCCCAATAAATCATCAACCCTTAATTTATACGAAACAATTCACCCCCATTTATATAGTATAATCAAAGGTCAGCAAAAGTTAGAAATCTACGATTAGTATAAAAAATTTAACCGTAGCGAAATAATAGAAACACCCTGTATATCCTACTACCATCCCCTTTCAAATAAGGGTAGTCACCACCGGGTGGGTGAAAATTTGTTTAACAAATTTAACTTAATTATTTTGACGATTTTGACATTTTTCCGTTTTTGGGTGTATTTTTTACCCAATGAAATTTTATCGCTCGAAATATTTTTAGGGGATGGTAAATTACACCCTTAAATAACAGTTGAAAGAATAATTGAGAAAAGTTCAAACCGACCGGAGATATAATTTTTTGAATTATACTCAGTCTCCCGACGGTACTCATTTATCGGCATTTTGCTCAAGTGACGCCGTTTTTGTATTGCTAATAACTACCCTTAATATGCATTTTCGATCTGCAATATGGGGGTGATTTAGCTTCTACAATCGATTACCTATCGATTGATATAACTTTCACCCCGCTCCGACAAAATTTTCACACAACTTATAGTAAATGCATGAAAAAGGTGCTTTCCAGTTCCTAGTGAAAGTAGGTAAAATTTCACCGAAAACACCAAATTCATTTTACTATTACTAACAAAGTATGTAATATCGAGCTTTCACATGTATGGCAACATTATAGCCCTAATAGAGTAGAAAAGGGATGAGTAATAAAAATCCCTTAATATTCTATTATTAACAACTTTTTGCGCTAAATTACGTAAATTGGTCCTAGTACAAAAAACCCTCACACTTTGCTCTCTTGTTAATAACTTTACAACCACTGCACCGATTTGCGTGATTTAACTTTTAAAATATATTAGGGTGGTTTAATAAACTTTTAAAACACCCCCAATAAATCATCAACCCTTAATTTATACGAAACAATTCACCCCCATTTATATAGTATAATCAAAGGTCGGCAAAAGTTAGAAATCTACGATTAGTATAAAAAATTTAACCGTAGTGAAATAATAGAAACACCCTGTATATCCCACTACCATCCCCTTTCAAATAAGGGTAGTCACCCCCGGGTGGGTGAAAATTTCTTTAACAAACTTAACTTAATTAAGTTAGCGTTTTTGAGATTTTTCCGTTCTAAGGTGTATTTTTTTACTCAATGTATTTTTTTCGCCCGGAATATTTTTAGGGGATGTTAATTCACACCCTTAAATAACAGGCAAAAGAATAATTGAAAAAAGTTAAAACCTACCGTAGATATAATTTTTGGAATTTTCTCACTTTTCCGACGGCACTTAATTATCGGCATTTTGGTCGCCTGACGCCGTTTTTGCATCGCTAGTAACTACCCTTAATATGCATTTTCGATCTGGAACATGGGGGTGATTTCTCTTCTACAATCGATTACCTATCGATTGATGTAATTTTCACCGCCGTCCGACAAAATTTTCAGTCAATTTAATGCAAATGATTGAAAAATGCGCTTTTTTGCACCGGAACTTATGCAAATTTTTGCAAAATGCTCCCAACGCGTTTGCCGAAAAACTATTAGTTATAGAAAAAAAGTTTGTTCCCAAACATTTCATAACTTTCGGAGTAGATAGTTTTAAAAAAAAGAACGGTTCATTTTGGACCACCCCTTAGGACTTGGGGGATGGCACCACCGGTGTAATTTTCGCCGAAAAAAAGTCAGCGATGAAGTTTTTTGAATTAAAAAAAAAAAAACGCCAATCTATTCGCAATAAAAATACCTTTAATTTGATACCCCACATCCCTTATTTTGACATAAGGGTTGGCCACCCCCCACCCCCACCCCTCGAAAAATTACCCTTAAAATTTTTTTTTTATTTTTCTCAAATAGCCTCGTTTACGAAACGAATAAAAACAGTTTGTTTTTTTTCAATTGGACATCCCCACCGTAAGTAATAATTTTTTGAAAATCGATTTTGTAATAGATGAAAAAAATCTAGTACAAAATGAAAAAAAAAATTTTTTTTTTTTGGAAATCGAAATCTGGTCTACCAAAGAATACGTGACAGGTTTTTGAAAACTTTCCAAAAGTTTCTAGTACTTTTCGAAAATTTCACTATTAAAGAATTTTTTTTCGTCTAGTACTTTTTGAATTTTTTTTTGGATTTTCTAATAGATCTGAGAATTCTACGAAAAATGAATACCCACATGATAGGATTCGGTTAAATACTGCCCGAGTTATAAGCGAGCCTAGGACGCCAAGGATCAAGGACACGCCCCTTTTGAAAATATCAAAATAAAATATAGCCTACGCCACCCACCGCCATAAGTTTTACAACGTCTGTAAAAATGAGCGCATTCTGTTTGGCCGTTTCCACAATCATTCGATGACAGTGGTCCGATTTTGAGCCTTTTTCGAGGACCCCATCTGCATCCTTAATAAGTCCGCCATTTTGTAGGCTAAAAATCCAAATTACATCCGATCGTATTAAGGACATTCTCCCCTATCCATAAATATCTTAAACTCATCTACACGTTACCCCGTTCTCCCGCTATAGGCCGGCAAAGTTAAAACTTTTAAGCCCCGCCCACAAAAAATGGAGGATTTGAGGGCAAAAAAAAAAACGCCATTCGATCGGTAATAACGTCCCCTTTCATTTAATAGAAAAAAAAATTTTTCATGTTCCAGGTCCTTTGGAGGATATATGAGTCCTTTTTCGAAAATCTCACTACGCCTATAACCCAGTTTAATAGGATCTTAATTAAACACCCTTGACCGTTTGTAAATCCTTCCGGTAGATCCTGAGAACGAACGCGCACCATTTTGGTCTATCAAATCACAAGTCGCATTTTAAGTATTTTAGACTAGCTGGTGCCCGCGCCTACGGCTGCGATGATACTGTAGGTAGGTCATGGTGGTGGTAGGGCATAGGGGGGATGTGCTCTATTTAACAAAAAAAGAATTAGCGAAATCGGTCCACGGGTTAGGGAGATAGGCTAAAGTAAAGTAGGGGGAAAAAAAAGTGAGGTAAGGAAAAACCTAAGAATACAATAAGAGAAAAAACAAAAAAATAGACTAAAAAAAATAAGGGTGGGTGGGGAGTGGGTGGGGTGGGAGGAGGGATGACCCCCTATTTAACAAAAAAAGAATTATCCAAATCGGTCCACGGGTTAGGGAGATAGGCTAAAGTAAAGTAGGTGCAAACAGTTAAACAGTTTCTCTTAAGTCAAATGTAGTATATTATACTACAAAAAAAATCGAATAAAATGAGAGTGCGGGGGGATAGGAGGGTATGTAGGTGGGAGGAGAGATCATACTCTATTTAACAAAAAAAGAATTATCAAAATCGGTCCACGGGTTAGGAAGTTGGACTAAACCTTTGTATTTGCCCGCCCCTTGCGAGCAACCACGTTTGTATTTTTCCCGCCCCTTGCGAGCTACCACGTTTGTATTTTTTCCGCCCCTTGCGAGCTACCACCTTTATATTTCTCCCGCCCCTTGCGAGCTACTACCTTTGTATTTTTCCCGCCTCTTGCGAACTACTACCTCTGTATTTTTCCCGCCCCTTGCGTGCTACCACGTTTGTATTTTTCCCGCCCCTTGCGAGCTACCACCTTTATATTTTTCCCGCCCCTTGCGAGGTACCACCTTTATATTTTTCCCGCCTCTTGCGAGCTACTACCTTTGTATTTTTCCCGCCCCGTGCGAGCTACCACCCTTAAGTCCTTCAGGCCTTTGCAAACAAAGTAGTAAAAAAGCCTAATATCCAATATATAACTTTCTAATGGCTTTATAACTTTCTAATGAGTTTACCAATTTCAATGAAATAAATTTTAAAAGAAAGCACAGGATTTGCACATTCATGCCCGATATCACTTATCAATATTTTATAAGCTCTAATCACATTGATAGAGGGCGGCACAATACACTTTCCATACATTTTATTAGATTTAACGGAAAGAAACCGTTATATATCCTACTATAAGTAAGGAAATTTAAAATGGTTTTCATAATTGAATTCTACTCAAAAATACCTTTCATTTGATACCAAACTTGCCGGGAAAGAAAACAAAAAAAAATTTCGTAATTTTCCCTACGGTATTGGCCAGGATTTCGGGGTTGAAAAGGTACCTTAGTACAGGTAAAAATTCATATCTCGCCAAATAGTAAACGGATTTCAGTTATTTAAAAAGCAGAATTAAGCAGAGGTTTTCAGCTACTACTACTATAACCCGCGCACCTCTGCGGTTTCATTTGTACCCACCAGGTGGCTCCAAGTCGCTAAATCAGTAATATTACAAATATCCTTAAAATATCAACTAAATATATCCTGATTTGGTCGAAACTTAGTATAGCGCTTAAGCACCACCTACCCCTTTAATATAAATTCACACTTTGTAGATATCGTAAAATTTTCTTAACAAAATTTTACTTTTCAATTTTTCAATGAACATTTTTGAGGCAAAATTTAAAATTTTTCAAAATTTTACCCAATCGGGATGAAATTTTAACCAAAGATAACTATCTTCATCCCTTTTAAAATAAGGGTAGTCATTTGCGCGAAAATTGAAATTTTGTTAATGAACTTAACCAAAAACCCCTGTGAACGACTTATTTTTGTTATTTGGTCGTGTATTTTTTTTCTACCACTGTGCTTGTATCCGTTAAACGTATCTTAGCTATTTGTTAATATACTTCAAAGCTTCCATAACAAATAGCTAAAAGAATTATTATAATCCGTTCATAAACACCAAAGTTATTGGTACCTAAACATTTCAATCTCACCTATAAGGTGAGATTTGTGTACCTCATTTGAATAAGCGCAAGTGTAGCTATTTAGTTAAAAATATTTTCTAAATGTAAACATTTAAGAACAAATGAGGTAAGAAATTATATCTATAATTCCTCCCCTATCGATACATATCAATAAACCTGCTTCGTTTTCATAACTTCGAATACTAATTAGTAATAGTAGGTACCCAGTTCCTAGTGAAAGTAGGTAAAATTTCAGCGAAAACACCAAATTCATGTTACTATTACTAACAAAGTATGTAATATCGAGCTTTCACATGTAAGGCAACATTAGAGCCCTAATAGAGTAGAAAAGGGATAACTAATAAAAATCCCTTAATATTCTATTATTAACAACTTTTAGCAATAAATTACGTAAACTGGTCGTGGCACAAAAGAGCCTCATAATTTGCTCTTTTGTTAATAACTTTACAACCACTGCACGGATTTGCGTGATTTAACTTTTAAAATATATAAGGGTGGTTTAACAAACATTTAAAATACCCTGAATAAGTCAGCAACCCTTAATTTCACCCCCATCTCATATATTATAATCAAAGGTCGGCAAAAGTTAGAAATCTACGATTAGTATAAAAAATTTAACCGTAGCGAAATAAAAAAAACATCCTGTATATCCTATTTACATCCCCTTTCGAATAAGGGTAGTCACCCCCGGGTGGGTGAAATTTTTTTAACAAATTTAACTAAAATATTTTGCCGCTTTTGAACTTTTTCCGTTTTTGGGTGTATTTTTTGACCCAATTATCGCTCGGAATAATTTTAGAATTTTACACATCTAACCCTTAATTAAGGGTTGAAAGAATTATTAAGATAAATTAAAAAACACTGGAGATATAATTTATTGAATTATACTCAGTTTCCCGACGGTACTCAATTATTGGCATTTTTCTCAAGTGACGCCGTTTTTGTATAGCTAATAACTACCCTTAATATACATTTTGGATCTGGAATATGGGGGTGATTTAGCTTCTACAATCGATTACCTATCGATTGATGTAAGTTTCACCCCGCTTTAATGAAATTTTCACACAACTTAATGCAAATGAGTGAAAAAGGACAAAATTTCACTTTTCATTTTTTCAATGGAAATTTAAATTTTTTAAAAAATTTACCCGATCGGGATCAAATTTTAGTCATAGCTACACATTTACATCCCTTTTGAAATGAGGGTAATCACTCCCGCGAAAATTGAAATTTTTTTAACAAATTTAAGAAAAACCACGTGTGAACGGCTTACTTTGGTCCTTTTGACGTGTATTTTTTGTCTTATACTGCACTTATATCCACCCAAAGTATCCAACAATGCAACTCATAGTATTACTAACAAACTGTTAAAAGAATTACTAAGATATCTCAATAAATACCGAAGTTATTGGTACTCAAACATGAGCAACTCTCTAGAAGGTGATGTTTGTTTTTACCTCATTTAAATATCCGGAAATTAAGATATTTAGTTAAAAATAATTTCTATATGTAAACATTTAAGAACAAATGAGGTAAGAAATTATATCTACACTTCCTCCCCTATCGATACATATCAAGAAACCTGCTTCGTTTTCATAATTTCGAGTAGTAATTAGTAATAGTAGGTACCGAGTTCCTAGTGAAAGTAGGTAAAATTTCACCGAAAACACCAAATTCATGTTACTATTACTAACAAAGTATGTAATATCGAGCTTTCACATGTATGGCAACATTATAGCCCTAATAGAGTAGAAAAGGGATGAGTAATAAAAATCCCTTAAAATTCTATTATTAACAACTTTTTGCAATAAATTACGTAAATTGGTCATAGTACCAAAAAGCCTCATACTTTGCTCTCTTGTTAATAACTTTACAACCACTACACCGATTTGCATGGTTTAACTTTTAAAATATATTAGGGTGGTTTAATAAAGTTTTAAAACACCCCCAATAAATCATCAACCCTTAATTTATACGAAACAATTCACCCCCATTTATATAGTATAATCAAAGGTCAGCAAAAGTTAGAAATCTACGATTAGTATAAAAAATTTAACCGTAGCGAAATAATAGAAACACCCTGTATATCCTACTACCATCCCCTTTCAAATAAGGGTAGTCACCACCGGGTGGGTGAAAATTTGTTTAACAAATTTAACTTAATTATTTTGACGATTTTGACATTTTTCCGTTTTTGGGTGTATTTTTTACCCAATGAAATTTTATCGCTCGAAATATTTTTAGGGGATGGTAAATTACACCCTTAAATAACAGTTGAAAGAATAATTGAGAAAAGTTCAAACCGACCGGAGATATAATTTTTTGAATTATACTCAGTCTCCCGACGGTACTCATTTATCGGCATTTTGCTCAAGTGACGCCGTTTTTGTATTGCTAATAACTACCCTTAATATGCATTTTCGATCTGCAATATGGGGGTGATTTAGCTTCTACAATCGATTACCTATCGATTGATATAACTTTCACCCCGCTCCGACAAAATTTTCACACAACTTATAGTAAATGCATGAAAAAGGTGCTTTCCAGTTCCTAGTGAAAGTAGGTAAAATTTCACCGAAAACACCAAATTCATTTTACTATTACTAACAAAGTATGTAATATCGAGCTTTCACATGTATGGCAACATTATAGCCCTAATAGAGTAGAAAAGGGATGAGTAATAAAAATCCCTTAATATTCTATTATTAACAACTTTTTGCGCTAAATTACGTAAATTGGTCCTAGTACAAAAAACCCTCACACTTTGCTCTCTTGTTAATAACTTTACAACCACTGCACCGATTTGCGTGATTTAACTTTTAAAATATATTAGGGTGGTTTAATAAACTTTTAAAACACCCCCAATAAATCATCAACCCTTAATTTATACGAAACAATTCACCCCCATTTATATAGTATAATCAAAGGTCGGCAAAAGTTAGAAATCTACGATTAGTATAAAAAATTTAACCGTAGTGAAATAATAGAAACACCCTGTATATCCCACTACCATCCCCTTTCAAATAAGGGTAGTCACCCCCGGGTGGGTGAAAATTTCTTTAACAAACTTAACTTAATTAAGTTAGCGTTTTTGAGATTTTTCCGTTCTAAGGTGTATTTTTTTACTCAATGTATTTTTTTCGCCCGGAATATTTTTAGGGGATGTTAATTCACACCCTTAAATAACAGGCAAAAGAATAATTGAAAAAAGTTAAAACCTACCGTAGATATAATTTTTGGAATTTTCTCACTTTTCCGACGGCACTTAATTATCGGCATTTTGGTCGCCTGACGCCGTTTTTGCATCGCTAGTAACTACCCTTAATATGCATTTTCGATCTGGAACATGGGGGTGATTTCTCTTCTACAATCGATTACCTATCGATTGATGTAATTTTCACCGCCGTCCGACAAAATTTTCAGTCAATTTAATGCAAATGATTGAAAAATGCGCTTTTTTGCACCGGAACTTATGCAAATTTTTGCAAAATGCTCCCAACGCGTTTGCCGAAAAACTATTAGTTATAGAAAAAAAGTTTGTTCCCAAACATTTCATAACTTTCGGAGTAGATAGTTTTAAAAAAAAGAACGGTTCATTTTGGACCACCCCTTAGGACTTGGGGGATGGCACCACCGGTGTAATTTTCGCCGAAAAAAAGTCAGCGATGAAGTTTTTTGAATTAAAAAAAAAAAAACGCCAATCTATTCGCAATAAAAATACCTTTAATTTGATACCCCACATCCCTTATTTTGACATAAGGGTTGGCCACCCCCCACCCCCACCCCTCGAAAAATTACCCTTAAAATTTTTTTTTTATTTTTCTCAAATAGCCTCGTTTACGAAACGAATAAAAACAGTTTGTTTTTTTTCAATTGGACATCCCCACCGTAAGTAATAATTTTTTGAAAATCGATTTTGTAATAGATGAAAAAAATCTAGTACAAAATGAAAAAAAAAATTTTTTTTTTTTGGAAATCGAAATCTGGTCTACCAAAGAATACGTGACAGCTTTTTGAAAACTTTCCAAAAGTTTCTAGTACTTTTCGAAAATTTCACTATTAAAGAATTTTTTTTCGTCTAGTACTTTTTGAATTTTTTTTTGGATTTTCTAATAGATCTGAGAATTCTACGAAAAATGAATACCCACATGATAGGATTCGGTTAAATACTGCCCGAGTTATAAGCGAGCCTAGGACGCCAAGGATCAAGGACACGCCCCTTTTGAAAATATCAAAATAAAATATAGCCTACGCCACCCACCGCCATAAGTTTTACAACGTCTGTAAAAATGAGCGCATTCTGTTTGGCCGTTTCCACAATCATTCGATGACAGTGGTCCGATTTTGAGCCTTTTTCGAGGACCCCATCTGCATCCTTAATAAGTCCGCCATTTTGTAGGCTAAAAATCCAAATTACATCCGATCGTATTAAGGACATTCTCCCCTATCCATAAATATCTTAAACTCATCTACACGTTACCCCGTTCTCCCGCTATAGGCCGGCAAAGTTAAAACTTTTAAGCCCCGCCCACAAAAAATGGAGGATTTGAGGGCAAAAAAAAAAACGCCATTCGATCGGTAATAACGTCCCCTTTCATTTAATAGAAAAAAAAATTTTTCATGTTCCAGGTCCTTTGGAGGATATATGAGTCCTTTTTCGAAAATCTCACTACGCCTATAACCCAGTTTAATAGGATCTTAATTAAACACCCTTGACCGTTTGTAAATCCTTCCGGTAGATCCTGAGAACGAACGCGCACCATTTTGGTCTATCAAATCACAAGTCGCATTTTAAGTATTTTAGACTAGCTGGTGCCCGCGCCTACGGCTGCGATGATACTGTAGGTAGGTCATGGTGGGGGTAGGGCATAGGGGGGATGTGCTCTATTTAACAAAAAAAGAATTAGCGAAATCGGTCCACGGGTTAGGGAGATAGGCTAAAGTAAAGTAGGGGGAAAAAAAAGTGAGGTAAGGAAAAACCTAAGAATACAATAAGAGAAAAAACAAAAAAATAGACTAAAAAAAATAAGGGTGGGTGGGGAGTGGGTGGGGTGGGAGGAGGGATGACCCCCTATTTAACAAAAAAAGAATTATCCAAATCGGTCCACGGGTTAGGGAGATAGGCTAAAGTAAAGTAGGTGCAAACAGTTAAACAGTTTCTCTTAAGTCAAATGTAGTATATTATACTACAAAAAAAATCGAATAAAATGAGAGTGCGGGGGGATAGGAGGGTATGTAGGTGGGAGGAGAGATCATACTCTATTTAACAAAAAAAGAATTATCAAAATCGGTCCACGGGTTAGGAAGTTGGACTAAACCTTTGTATTTGCCCGCCCCTTGCGAGCAACCACGTTTGTATTTTTCCCGCCCCTTGCGAGCTACCACGTTTGTATTTTTTCCGCCCCTTGCGAGCTACCACCTTTATATTTCTCCCGCCCCTTGCGAGCTACTACCTTTGTATTTTTCCCGCCTCTTGCGAACTACTACCTCTGTATTTTTCCCGCCCCTTGCGTGCTACCACGTTTGTATTTTTCCCGCCCCTTGCGAGCTACCACCTTTATATTTTTCCCGCCCCTTGCGAGGTACCACCTTTATATTTTTCCCGCCTCTTGCGAGCTACTACCTTTGTATTTTTCCCGCCCCGTGCGAGCTACCACCCTTAAGTCCTTCAGGCCTTTGCAAACAAAGTAGTAAAAAAGCCTAATATCCAATATATAACTTTCTAATGGCTTTATAACTTTCTAATGAGTTTACCAATTTCAATGAAATAAATTTTAAAAGAAAGCACAGGATTTGCACATTCATGCCCGATATCACTTATCAATATTTTATAAGCTCTAATCACATTGATAGAGGGCGGCACAATACACTTTCCATACATTTTATTAGATTTAACGGAAAGAAACCGTTATATATCCTACTATAAGTAAGGAAATTTAAAATGGTTTTCATAATTGAATTCTACTCAAAAATACCTTTCATTTGATACCAAACTTGCCGGGAAAGAAAACAAAAAAAAATTTCGTAATTTTCCCTACGGTATTGGCCAGGATTTCGGGGTTGAAAAGGTACCTTAGTACAGGTAAAAATTCATATCTCGCCAAATAGTAAACGGATTTCAGTTATTTAAAAAGCAGAATTAAGCAGAGGTTTTCAGCTACTACTACTATAACCCGCGCACCTCTGCGGTTTCATTTGTACCCACCAGGTGGCTCCAAGTCGCTAAATCAGTAATATTACAAATATCCTTAAAATATCAACTAAATATATCCTGATTTGGTCGAAACTTAGTATAGCGCTTAAGCACCACCTACCCCTTTAATATAAATTCACACTTTGTAGATATCGTAAAATTTTCTTAACAAAATTTTACTTTTCAATTTTTCAATGAACATTTTTGAGGCAAAATTTAAAATTTTTCAAAATTTTACCCAATCGGGATGAAATTTTAACCAAAGATAACTATCTTCATCCCTTTTAAAATAAGGGTAGTCATTTGCGCGAAAATTGAAATTTTGTTAATGAACTTAACCAAAAACCCCTGTGAACGACTTATTTTTGTTATTTGGTCGTGTATTTTTTTTCTACCACTGTGCTTGTATCCGTTAAACGTATCTTAGCTATTTGTTAATATACTTCAAAGCTTCCATAACAAATAGCTAAAAGAATTATTATAATCCGTTCATAAACACCAAAGTTATTGGTACCTAAACATTTCAATCTCACCTATAAGGTGAGATTTGTGTACCTCATTTGAATAAGCGCAAGTGTAGCTATTTAGTTAAAAATATTTTCTAAATGTAAACATTTAAGAACAAATGAGGTAAGAAATTATATCTATAATTCCTCCCCTATCGATACATATCAATAAACCTGCTTCGTTTTCATAACTTCGAATACTAATTAGTAATAGTAGGTACCCAGTTCCTAGTGAAAGTAGGTAAAATTTCAGCGAAAACACCAAATTCATGTTACTATTACTAACAAAGTATGTAATATCGAGCTTTCACATGTAAGGCAACATTAGAGCCCTAATAGAGTAGAAAAGGGATAACTAATAAAAATCCCTTAATATTCTATTATTAACAACTTTTAGCAATAAATTACGTAAACTGGTCGTGGCACAAAAGAGCCTCATAATTTGCTCTTTTGTTAATAACTTTACAACCACTGCACGGATTTGCGTGATTTAACTTTTAAAATATATAAGGGTGGTTTAACAAACATTTAAAATACCCTGAATAAGTCAGCAACCCTTAATTTCACCCCCATCTCATATATTATAATCAAAGGTCGGCAAAAGTTAGAAATCTACGATTAGTATAAAAAATTTAACCGTAGCGAAATAAAAAAAACATCCTGTATATCCTATTTACATCCCCTTTCGAATAAGGGTAGTCACCCCCGGGTGGGTGAAATTTTTTTAACAAATTTAACTAAAATATTTTGCCGCTTTTGAACTTTTTCCGTTTTTGGGTGTATTTTTTGACCCAATTATCGCTCGGAATAATTTTAGAATTTTACACATCTAACCCTTAATTAAGGGTTGAAAGAATTATTAAGATAAATTAAAAAACACTGGAGATATAATTTATTGAATTATACTCAGTTTCCCGACGGTACTCAATTATTGGCATTTTTCTCAAGTGACGCCGTTTTTGTATAGCTAATAACTACCCTTAATATACATTTTGGATCTGGAATATGGGGGTGATTTAGCTTCTACAATCGATTACCTATCGATTGATGTAAGTTTCACCCCGCTTTAATGAAATTTTCACACAACTTAATGCAAATGAGTGAAAAAGGACAAAATTTCACTTTTCATTTTTTCAATGGAAATTTAAATTTTTTAAAAAATTTACCCGATCGGGATCAAATTTTAGTCATAGCTACACATTTACATCCCTTTTGAAATGAGGGTAATCACTCCCGCGAAAATTGAAATTTTTTTAACAAATTTAAGAAAAACCACGTGTGAACGGCTTACTTTGGTCCTTTTGACGTGTATTTTTTGTCTTATACTGCACTTATATCCACCCAAAGTATCCAACAATGCAACTCATAGTATTACTAACAAACTGTTAAAAGAATTACTAAGATATCTCAATAAATACCGAAGTTATTGGTACTCAAACATGAGCAACTCTCTAGAAGGTGATGTTTGTTTTTACCTCATTTAAATATCCGGAAATTAAGATATTTAGTTAAAAATAATTTCTATATGTAAACATTTAAGAACAAATGAGGTAAGAAATTATATCTACACTTCCTCCCCTATCGATACATATCAAGAAACCTGCTTCGTTTTCATAATTTCGAGTAGTAATTAGTAATAGTAGGTACCGAGTTCCTAGTGAAAGTAGGTAAAATTTCACCGAAAACACCAAATTCATGTTACTATTACTAACAAAGTATGTAATATCGAGCTTTCACATGTATGGCAACATTATAGCCCTAATAGAGTAGAAAAGGGATGAGTAATAAAAATCCCTTAAAATTCTATTATTAACAACTTTTTGCAATAAATTACGTAAATTGGTCATAGTACCAAAAAGCCTCATACTTTGCTCTCTTGTTAATAACTTTACAACCACTACACCGATTTGCATGGTTTAACTTTTAAAATATATTAGGGTGGTTTAATAAAGTTTTAAAACACCCCCAATAAATCATCAACCCTTAATTTATACGAAACAATTCACCCCCATTTATATAGTATAATCAAAGGTCAGCAAAAGTTAGAAATCTACGATTAGTATAAAAAATTTAACCGTAGCGAAATAATAGAAACACCCTGTATATCCTACTACCATCCCCTTTCAAATAAGGGTAGTCACCACCGGGTGGGTGAAAATTTGTTTAACAAATTTAACTTAATTATTTTGACGATTTTGACATTTTTCCGTTTTTGGGTGTATTTTTTACCCAATGAAATTTTATCGCTCGAAATATTTTTAGGGGATGGTAAATTACACCCTTAAATAACAGTTGAAAGAATAATTGAGAAAAGTTCAAACCGACCGGAGATATAATTTTTTGAATTATACTCAGTCTCCCGACGGTACTCATTTATCGGCATTTTGCTCAAGTGACGCCGTTTTTGTATTGCTAATAACTACCCTTAATATGCATTTTCGATCTGCAATATGGGGGTGATTTAGCTTCTACAATCGATTACCTATCGATTGATATAACTTTCACCCCGCTCCGACAAAATTTTCACACAACTTATAGTAAATGCATGAAAAAGGTGCTTTCCAGTTCCTAGTGAAAGTAGGTAAAATTTCACCGAAAACACCAAATTCATTTTACTATTACTAACAAAGTATGTAATATCGAGCTTTCACATGTATGGCAACATTATAGCCCTAATAGAGTAGAAAAGGGATGAGTAATAAAAATCCCTTAATATTCTATTATTAACAACTTTTTGCGCTAAATTACGTAAATTGGTCCTAGTACAAAAAACCCTCACACTTTGCTCTCTTGTTAATAACTTTACAACCACTGCACCGATTTGCGTGATTTAACTTTTAAAATATATTAGGGTGGTTTAATAAACTTTTAAAACACCCCCAATAAATCATCAACCCTTAATTTATACGAAACAATTCACCCCCATTTATATAGTATAATCAAAGGTCGGCAAAAGTTAGAAATCTACGATTAGTATAAAAAATTTAACCGTAGTGAAATAATAGAAACACCCTGTATATCCCACTACCATCCCCTTTCAAATAAGGGTAGTCACCCCCGGGTGGGTGAAAATTTCTTTAACAAACTTAACTTAATTAAGTTAGCGTTTTTGAGATTTTTCCGTTCTAAGGTGTATTTTTTTACTCAATGTATTTTTTTCGCCCGGAATATTTTTAGGGGATGTTAATTCACACCCTTAAATAACAGGCAAAAGAATAATTGAAAAAAGTTAAAACCTACCGTAGATATAATTTTTGGAATTTTCTCACTTTTCCGACGGCACTTAATTATCGGCATTTTGGTCGCCTGACGCCGTTTTTGCATCGCTAGTAACTACCCTTAATATGCATTTTCGATCTGGAACATGGGGGTGATTTCTCTTCTACAATCGATTACCTATCGATTGATGTAATTTTCACCGCCGTCCGACAAAATTTTCAGTCAATTTAATGCAAATGATTGAAAAATGCGCTTTTTTGCACCGGAACTTATGCAAATTTTTGCAAAATGCTCCCAACGCGTTTGCCGAAAAACTATTAGTTATAGAAAAAAAGTTTGTTCCCAAACATTTCATAACTTTCGGAGTAGATAGTTTTAAAAAAAAGAACGGTTCATTTTGGACCACCCCTTAGGACTTGGGGGATGGCACCACCGGTGTAATTTTCGCCGAAAAAAAGTCAGCGATGAAGTTTTTTGAATTAAAAAAAAAAAAACGCCAATCTATTCGCAATAAAAATACCTTTAATTTGATACCCCACATCCCTTATTTTGACATAAGGGTTGGCCACCCCCCACCCCCACCCCTCGAAAAATTACCCTTAAAATTTTTTTTTTATTTTTCTCAAATAGCCTCGTTTACGAAACGAATAAAAACAGTTTGTTTTTTTTCAATTGGACATCCCCACCGTAAGTAATAATTTTTTGAAAATCGATTTTGTAATAGATGAAAAAAATCTAGTACAAAATGAAAAAAAAAATTTTTTTTTTTTGGAAATCGAAATCTGGTCTACCAAAGAATACGTGACAGCTTTTTGAAAACTTTCCAAAAGTTTCTAGTACTTTTCGAAAATTTCACTATTAAAGAATTTTTTTTCGTCTAGTACTTTTTGAATTTTTTTTTGGATTTTCTAATAGATCTGAGAATTCTACGAAAAATGAATACCCACATGATAGGATTCGGTTAAATACTGCCCGAGTTATAAGCGAGCCTAGGACGCCAAGGATCAAGGACACGCCCCTTTTGAAAATATCAAAATAAAATATAGCCTACGCCACCCACCGCCATAAGTTTTACAACGTCTGTAAAAATGAGCGCATTCTGTTTGGCCGTTTCCACAATCATTCGATGACAGTGGTCCGATTTTGAGCCTTTTTCGAGGACCCCATCTGCATCCTTAATAAGTCCGCCATTTTGTAGGCTAAAAATCCAAATTACATCCGATCGTATTAAGGACATTCTCCCCTATCCATAAATATCTTAAACTCATCTACACGTTACCCCGTTCTCCCGCTATAGGCCGGCAAAGTTAAAACTTTTAAGCCCCGCCCACAAAAAATGGAGGATTTGAGGGCAAAAAAAAAAACGCCATTCGATCGGTAATAACGTCCCCTTTCATTTAATAGAAAAAAAAATTTTTCATGTTCCAGGTCCTTTGGAGGATATATGAGTCCTTTTTCGAAAATCTCACTACGCCTATAACCCAGTTTAATAGGATCTTAATTAAACACCCTTGACCGTTTGTAAATCCTTCCGGTAGATCCTGAGAACGAACGCGCACCATTTTGGTCTATCAAATCACAAGTCGCATTTTAAGTATTTTAGACTAGCTGGTGCCCGCGCCTACGGCTGCGATGATACTGTAGGTAGGTCATGGTGGTGGTAGGGCATAGGGGGGATGTGCTCTATTTAACAAAAAAAGAATTAGCGAAATCGGTCCACGGGTTAGGGAGATAGGCTAAAGTAAAGTAGGGGGAAAAAAAAGTGAGGTAAGGAAAAACCTAAGAATACAATAAGAGAAAAAACAAAAAAATAGACTAAAAAAAATAAGGGTGGGTGGGGAGTGGGTGGGGTGGGAGGAGGGATGACCCCCTATTTAACAAAAAAAGAATTATCCAAATCGGTCCACGGGTTAGGGAGATAGGCTAAAGTAAAGTAGGTGCAAACAGTTAAACAGTTTCTCTTAAGTCAAATGTAGTATATTATACTACAAAAAAAATCGAATAAAATGAGAGTGCGGGGGGATAGGAGGGTATGTAGGTGGGAGGAGAGATCATACTCTATTTAACAAAAAAAGAATTATCAAAATCGGTCCACGGGTTAGGAAGTTGGACTAAACCTTTGTATTTGCCCGCCCCTTGCGAGCAACCACGTTTGTATTTTTCCCGCCCCTTGCGAGCTACCACGTTTGTATTTTTTCCGCCCCTTGCGAGCTACCACCTTTATATTTCTCCCGCCCCTTGCGAGCTACTACCTTTGTATTTTTCCCGCCTCTTGCGAACTACTACCTCTGTATTTTTCCCGCCCCTTGCGTGCTACCACGTTTGTATTTTTCCCGCCCCTTGCGAGCTACCACCTTTATATTTTTCCCGCCCCTTGCGAGGTACCACCTTTATATTTTTCCCGCCTCTTGCGAGCTACTACCTTTGTATTTTTCCCGCCCCGTGCGAGCTACCACCCTTAAGTCCTTCAGGCCTTTGCAAACAAAGTAGTAAAAAAGCCTAATATCCAATATATAACTTTCTAATGGCTTTATAACTTTCTAATGAGTTTACCAATTTCAATGAAATAAATTTTAAAAGAAAGCACAGGATTTGCACATTCATGCCCGATATCACTTATCAATATTTTATAAGCTCTAATCACATTGATAGAGGGCGGCACAATACACTTTCCATACATTTTATTAGATTTAACGGAAAGAAACCGTTATATATCCTACTATAAGTAAGGAAATTTAAAATGGTTTTCATAATTGAATTCTACTCAAAAATACCTTTCATTTGATACCAAACTTGCCGGGAAAGAAAACAAAAAAAAATTTCGTAATTTTCCCTACGGTATTGGCCAGGATTTCGGGGTTGAAAAGGTACCTTAGTACAGGTAAAAATTCATATCTCGCCAAATAGTAAACGGATTTCAGTTATTTAAAAAGCAGAATTAAGCAGAGGTTTTCAGCTACTACTACTATAACCCGCGCACCTCTGCGGTTTCATTTGTACCCACCAGGTGGCTCCAAGTCGCTAAATCAGTAATATTACAAATATCCTTAAAATATCAACTAAATATATCCTGATTTGGTCGAAACTTAGTATAGCGCTTAAGCACCACCTACCCCTTTAATATAAATTCACACTTTGTAGATATCGTAAAATTTTCTTAACAAAATTTTACTTTTCAATTTTTCAATGAACATTTTTGAGGCAAAATTTAAAATTTTTCAAAATTTTACCCAATCGGGATGAAATTTTAACCAAAGATAACTATCTTCATCCCTTTTAAAATAAGGGTAGTCATTTGCGCGAAAATTGAAATTTTGTTAATGAACTTAACCAAAAACCCCTGTGAACGACTTATTTTTGTTATTTGGTCGTGTATTTTTTTTCTACCACTGTGCTTGTATCCGTTAAACGTATCTTAGCTATTTGTTAATATACTTCAAAGCTTCCATAACAAATAGCTAAAAGAATTATTATAATCCGTTCATAAACACCAAAGTTATTGGTACCTAAACATTTCAATCTCACCTATAAGGTGAGATTTGTGTACCTCATTTGAATAAGCGCAAGTGTAGCTATTTAGTTAAAAATATTTTCTAAATGTAAACATTTAAGAACAAATGAGGTAAGAAATTATATCTATAATTCCTCCCCTATCGATACATATCAATAAACCTGCTTCGTTTTCATAACTTCGAATACTAATTAGTAATAGTAGGTACCCAGTTCCTAGTGAAAGTAGGTAAAATTTCAGCGAAAACACCAAATTCATGTTACTATTACTAACAAAGTATGTAATATCGAGCTTTCACATGTAAGGCAACATTAGAGCCCTAATAGAGTAGAAAAGGGATAACTAATAAAAATCCCTTAATATTCTATTATTAACAACTTTTAGCAATAAATTACGTAAACTGGTCGTGGCACAAAAGAGCCTCATAATTTGCTCTTTTGTTAATAACTTTACAACCACTGCACGGATTTGCGTGATTTAACTTTTAAAATATATAAGGGTGGTTTAACAAACATTTAAAATACCCTGAATAAGTCAGCAACCCTTAATTTCACCCCCATCTCATATATTATAATCAAAGGTCGGCAAAAGTTAGAAATCTACGATTAGTATAAAAAATTTAACCGTAGCGAAATAAAAAAAACATCCTGTATATCCTATTTACATCCCCTTTCGAATAAGGGTAGTCACCCCCGGGTGGGTGAAATTTTTTTAACAAATTTAACTAAAATATTTTGCCGCTTTTGAACTTTTTCCGTTTTTGGGTGTATTTTTTGACCCAATTATCGCTCGGAATAATTTTAGAATTTTACACATCTAACCCTTAATTAAGGGTTGAAAGAATTATTAAGATAAATTAAAAAACACTGGAGATATAATTTATTGAATTATACTCAGTTTCCCGACGGTACTCAATTATTGGCATTTTTCTCAAGTGACGCCGTTTTTGTATAGCTAATAACTACCCTTAATATACATTTTGGATCTGGAATATGGGGGTGATTTAGCTTCTACAATCGATTACCTATCGATTGATGTAAGTTTCACCCCGCTTTAATGAAATTTTCACACAACTTAATGCAAATGAGTGAAAAAGGACAAAATTTCACTTTTCATTTTTTCAATGGAAATTTAAATTTTTTAAAAAATTTACCCGATCGGGATCAAATTTTAGTCATAGCTACACATTTACATCCCTTTTGAAATGAGGGTAATCACTCCCGCGAAAATTGAAATTTTTTTAACAAATTTAAGAAAAACCACGTGTGAACGGCTTACTTTGGTCCTTTTGACGTGTATTTTTTGTCTTATACTGCACTTATATCCACCCAAAGTATCCAACAATGCAACTCATAGTATTACTAACAAACTGTTAAAAGAATTACTAAGATATCTCAATAAATACCGAAGTTATTGGTACTCAAACATGAGCAACTCTCTAGAAGGTGATGTTTGTTTTTACCTCATTTAAATATCCGGAAATTAAGATATTTAGTTAAAAATAATTTCTATATGTAAACATTTAAGAACAAATGAGGTAAGAAATTATATCTACACTTCCTCCCCTATCGATACATATCAAGAAACCTGCTTCGTTTTCATAATTTCGAGTAGTAATTAGTAATAGTAGGTACCGAGTTCCTAGTGAAAGTAGGTAAAATTTCACCGAAAACACCAAATTCATGTTACTATTACTAACAAAGTATGTAATATCGAGCTTTCACATGTATGGCAACATTATAGCCCTAATAGAGTAGAAAAGGGATGAGTAATAAAAATCCCTTAAAATTCTATTATTAACAACTTTTTGCAATAAATTACGTAAATTGGTCATAGTACCAAAAAGCCTCATACTTTGCTCTCTTGTTAATAACTTTACAACCACTACACCGATTTGCATGGTTTAACTTTTAAAATATATTAGGGTGGTTTAATAAAGTTTTAAAACACCCCCAATAAATCATCAACCCTTAATTTATACGAAACAATTCACCCCCATTTATATAGTATAATCAAAGGTCAGCAAAAGTTAGAAATCTACGATTAGTATAAAAAATTTAACCGTAGCGAAATAATAGAAACACCCTGTATATCCTACTACCATCCCCTTTCAAATAAGGGTAGTCACCACCGGGTGGGTGAAAATTTGTTTAACAAATTTAACTTAATTATTTTGACGATTTTGACATTTTTCCGTTTTTGGGTGTATTTTTTACCCAATGAAATTTTATCGCTCGAAATATTTTTAGGGGATGGTAAATTACACCCTTAAATAACAGTTGAAAGAATAATTGAGAAAAGTTCAAACCGACCGGAGATATAATTTTTTGAATTATACTCAGTCTCCCGACGGTACTCATTTATCGGCATTTTGCTCAAGTGACGCCGTTTTTGTATTGCTAATAACTACCCTTAATATGCATTTTCGATCTGCAATATGGGGGTGATTTAGCTTCTACAATCGATTACCTATCGATTGATATAACTTTCACCCCGCTCCGACAAAATTTTCACACAACTTATAGTAAATGCATGAAAAAGGTGCTTTCCAGTTCCTAGTGAAAGTAGGTAAAATTTCACCGAAAACACCAAATTCATTTTACTATTACTAACAAAGTATGTAATATCGAGCTTTCACATGTATGGCAACATTATAGCCCTAATAGAGTAGAAAAGGGATGAGTAATAAAAATCCCTTAATATTCTATTATTAACAACTTTTTGCGCTAAATTACGTAAATTGGTCCTAGTACAAAAAACCCTCACACTTTGCTCTCTTGTTAATAACTTTACAACCACTGCACCGATTTGCGTGATTTAACTTTTAAAATATATTAGGGTGGTTTAATAAACTTTTAAAACACCCCCAATAAATCATCAACCCTTAATTTATACGAAACAATTCACCCCCATTTATATAGTATAATCAAAGGTCGGCAAAAGTTAGAAATCTACGATTAGTATAAAAAATTTAACCGTAGTGAAATAATAGAAACACCCTGTATATCCCACTACCATCCCCTTTCAAATAAGGGTAGTCACCCCCGGGTGGGTGAAAATTTCTTTAACAAACTTAACTTAATTAAGTTAGCGTTTTTGAGATTTTTCCGTTCTAAGGTGTATTTTTTTACTCAATGTATTTTTTTCGCCCGGAATATTTTTAGGGGATGTTAATTCACACCCTTAAATAACAGGCAAAAGAATAATTGAAAAAAGTTAAAACCTACCGTAGATATAATTTTTGGAATTTTCTCACTTTTCCGACGGCACTTAATTATCGGCATTTTGGTCGCCTGACGCCGTTTTTGCATCGCTAGTAACTACCCTTAATATGCATTTTCGATCTGGAACATGGGGGTGATTTCTCTTCTACAATCGATTACCTATCGATTGATGTAATTTTCACCGCCGTCCGACAAAATTTTCAGTCAATTTAATGCAAATGATTGAAAAATGCGCTTTTTTGCACCGGAACTTATGCAAATTTTTGCAAAATGCTCCCAACGCGTTTGCCGAAAAACTATTAGTTATAGAAAAAAAGTTTGTTCCCAAACATTTCATAACTTTCGGAGTAGATAGTTTTAAAAAAAAGAACGGTTCATTTTGGACCACCCCTTAGGACTTGGGGGATGGCACCACCGGTGTAATTTTCGCCGAAAAAAAGTCAGCGA
>CAXIWC010000151.1:15000-31199 GCA_964036015.1 Leptarthrus brevirostris
ATCATCATCATCATCATCATCATCATCATCATCATCATCATCATCATCAACATCAACATCAACATCAACATCAACATCAACATCAACATCAACATCAACATCAACATCAACATCAACATCAACATCAACATCAACATCAACATCAACATCAACATCAACATCAACATCAACATCCACATCAACGTCAACATCAACATCAACATCAACATCAACATCAACATCAACATCAACATCAACATCAACATCAACATCAACATCAACAACAACATCATCAACATCAACATCAACATCAACATCATCAACATCAACATCAACATCAACATCAACATCAACATCAACATCAACATCAACATCAACATCAACATCAACATCAACATCAACATCAACATCAACATCAACATCAACAACAACATCATCAACATCAACATCAACATCAACATCATCAACATCAACATCAACATCAACATCAACATCAACATCAACATCAACATCAACATCAACATCAACATCAACATCAACATCAACATCAACATCAACATCAACATCAACATCAACAACAACATCATCAACATCAACATCAACATCAACATCATCAACATCAACATCAACATCAACATCAACATCAACATCAACATCAACATCAACATCAACATCAACATCAACATCAACATCAACATCAACATCAACATCAACATCAACAACAACATCAACATCAACATCAACATCAACATCAACATCGACATCGACATCATCAACATCAACATCAACATCAACATCAACATCAACATCAACATCAACATCAACATCAACATCAACATCAACATCAACATCAACATCAACATCAACATCAACATCAACATCAACATCAACATCAACATCAACATCAACATCAACATCAACATCAACATCAACATCAACATCAACATCAACATCAACATCAACATCAACATCAACATCAACATCAACATCAACATCAACATCAACATCAACATCAACATCAACAACAACATCAACATCAACATCAACATCAACATCAACATCAACATCAACATCAACATCAACATCAACATCAACATCAACATCAACATCATCAACATCAACATCAACATCAACATCAACATCGACATCGACATCGACATCATCAACATCAACATCAACATCAACATCAACATCAACATCAACATCAACATCAACATCAACATCAACATCAACATCAACATCAACATCAACATCAACATCAACATCAACATCAACATCAACATCAACATCAACATCAACATCAACATCAACATCAACATCAACATCAACATCAACATCAACATCAACATCAACATCAACATCAACATCATCAACATCAACATCAACATCAACATCAACATCGACATCGACATCAACATCAACATCGACATCGACATCATCAACATCAACATCAACATCAACATCAACATCAACATCAACATCAACATCAACATCAACATCAACATCAACATCAACATCAACATCAACATCAACATCAACATCAACATCAACATCAACATCAACATCAACATCAACATCAACATCAACATCAACATCAACATCATCAACATCAACATCAACATCAACATCAACACTTTACTCCCACTTTACTCCCAACTTCTTCCGCTTGCCCTTCTAACCTCAAGCCAACTTCTTCCGACCACTCCACCACCTCTGCTCCGATTTCCGTCTGTCCCACCTCTCCTCTATATACGCAAAACGTTGCACCCGCTACTTCCTCCGCATGCCCACCTAATTCCACGCCGTCATCCTCCTACACTGTCGCCCCGTCTCAAACAAATTCTACCTCCGTTAACCCGCCCATTCCGCTAGCCAAAACTCCTATATCCGAACATCATTCATTTATCGATCCCCTTCTCCCACCTACAGTTAAATTGACTTTGCGCTCTGCTGATTCTGGCGATGGACGTTACCTCTTGTCCCGTTTACGGGACCGTCGCATTTATGACAACGTACGTCTATTTCTAGCCTATCTCCACGACAAACCGAACTCCGTCTGTGTTGAAGGTAAAACCAGCACCAACGTCATGTTAAGTATACAACAAGAAGGCCTGCCCACAGACCCATCAGTCTTACTCCAACTTTTCACAAAATACCATGAATCATTCAATATACCTTCCCATAAAGTTTCAGAAGATCTATCCACCTATGCTGCGTACGTCAGTTCTCGCCGTATTTCCCATCTTCAAAAAAGTCGTAACGACTCCTTAAACTACTTTCGTTCCTAACCCCCTTGATTTCCCTATTTCTGACTTCCCCTCTATTTCACCCGCGGCTTCCGATCAAGATCCTCTCCCCAACAGCTTGTCGGTCTATTACCAGAACGTAAGAGGACTTCGTACAAAAACATCCAATATTTTTCTTAACTCCCACAAATTCCCGCACGATATCTTTGCCTTAACTGAAACCAATCTAACACCAGGAATTCTCGACAACGAACTATTCCCTCCAAACTATACCATTTTCCGTGTCGACGGTTGTATAGGCACCAATGATCCACCAGGTCGCGGGGTTCTCATAGCTGCTCACAACCGTTATGACGCCACCCTGCTAAAGACCTCCGACTCTACAATATCAGAATTTGTGTGTATAAAAATAGCACTAAATAAGTGTCTTCTGTACATCCTCTGTTGTTACATTCGCCCCTCTCAACCTTTAGACGCCTACGAGCCTATAATTGAAGCGATCGATACCCTGCTTGAGAACGCTAACGCGTCCGATGAATTTATTTTATTGGGTGACTTTAACCTCCCCCGTATCCAATGGTCATTGTCCGAGGACTGTTCTCACTTTGTCCCCCTTAACGCATCTTCGGCCAAAGAAGCCTTCTTTACCGATCAGCTCTCCGTTTCAGGTCTCTTTCAAGTAAGCGGAGTCAGGAACTTCCTGGACAGACAATTAGACTTAATCTTTTCTTCAGACCCAGTTAACTCGGCTGTCGCAGAAAGCAACCATCTTCTCTCCTCCCTCGACCGTCACCATCCTCCTTTGCTCCTCGTTTTCTCCTACGAACACCTTCATGCCGTTTCAGGCTCCGAGTCTTCTTTATCCTTCAATTTTCGTAAAGGTGACTTTGACAAATTAAATCACTTGCTCCTCAACTCTAATATTGGGGATATCCCTCAACATCTCCCAGTTGACGTCGCTTTAGAGGCGTTCTATTCGGAAATACACGCTTGTCTTACACAATCTATCCCTCTTCTTCCTCGTAAAAACTACTCCTCATCCCCCGTATGGTACGACAAAGAATTACGCTCTCTTCGCAACAGGAGAAACAAACGTTGGCAAACTTTTCTTCTAACCCAGACCGAGTCTGACTATTCTTCCTATCTATCTGCTTATACCTCTTTTTCTGAACGTTGTGATACCCTCTACCATGAGTACCTCCAACGGATGGAAACTAGCCTCATATCCGACCCCAAGCGTTTTTATAGCTTTATTAATTCTAAGAAGAAATCCAATGGTTACCCTTCCACCCTAAAGCTCGAGAGTACCTCTTCATCTGATCCTAAGGTTATCGCTAACCTCTTTGCACACTTCTTCAGTAAATCTTTCAGCGACAATTCTCTACAACCCGACCTTAACTATTTTGCATTCATGGACAAATGCACTCAAACGTCGTTTTCATCTTTTGACCCTGATCCTGAACTAGTCGCCGCCAGTATTAATAGGCTTGAGGACGACTTTCACCCAGGTCCTGATGGCATTCCGGCCATTGTTCTGAAAAAGTGTGCCATACATCTAGTCCAACCCCTTACTTTGCTTTTTCGTCTCTCGGTCACTCAAGGGGTTTTCCCTCAATTATGGAAAAATTCGTATATTATTCCCATCTTCAAGAAAGGTTGCAAGAACGATGTGTCCAACTACAGACCCATTGCTAAATTATCATCCATACCTAAACTATTCGAAAAATTGGTCTATGATTCCATGTTCTTCCACTGTAAGTCTATCTTCTCACTCTCACAGCATGGCTTCCTCAAAGGTAGATCTACAACCACCAACCTTACTGACTTCGTCTCTAAAACCCTATGTGCCCTGGAAAACGGTAAAGATGTTGATGTTATCGCCACCGATTTTAGTAAAGCCTTCGACAAGATCTCCCATAACGTTATCTTGTTCAAACTTGATCGCCTAGGCTTCCCCCCCAGATTCATCTCCTGGATCCGATCCTACCTCAACAACCGTCAGTACAATATTCTTTTCAGTTCATCCATTTCTAACCCTATTGTCGCTCGTTCCGGCGTCCCTCAGGGCAGCCACCTAGGTCCATTGCTTTTTATCCTCACAATAAATGATGTTGAATGTGTCATCAAACACTCAGAGTTGTCCATTTATGCCGATGACATGAAAATAATCAAACATATCTCCTCCACTACCGACTCTCTTCTCCTGCAAGAAGACCTCGATTCATTCATCACATGGTGCATGAAAAACTTTCTTGAGCTCAATGTCTCCAAATGCCAGTCCATCTCTTATTCCCGCAAACGTCTTACCGCCACCCCGAGAGTCTATATGTTAACCGACGTACCAGTCCCTATCGTTACCTCTTTGTGTGACTTAGGAATAATCTGTGATAGTGAACTCAATTTCCGTTCCCACATTGACAGCATAATTAACAGAGCTAACTCCGCGCTAGGGTTTGTGAAGCGCTGGTCTAGAGAGTTCTCCAATCCTTATGTTTCCAAATCTCTCTACGTCTCCTTCGTTAGACCTCTCCTTGAATATGCCAGCCAGGTATGGTCCCCTACACAAACAACTCACATTAATAGGATTGAATCTGTCCAGCGTAGGTTTATTCGCTTTGCTCTACGTGATCTTCCGTGGGTTGACAGATTCAACCTTCCTCCCTATGAAAACCGTCTGAAACTGATCGACTTACAACCTCTAAGCAAACGTCGTGATGTTTCCGACATTCTCTTCATTTATCAATTATTAACTGGTGCCATAGACTGCCCCTCAATCCTGCAATCTTTACCCATCTATACCAATCCCCGTAACCTTAGGTCCACTCCCCTTTTCCGACTCGATCGCCATCGCACAAACTACGGTCAAAGCGAGCCAATTACCAGGATGTTACGAAAAGTCAACGACCTTTCCTCTTTTGACTTCCATCTGAGCAAATCATCACTCCACAAAGCCTTATATCTTGACCCCGCCCATCTTGATCCTGATCGCCTACTTTAATTCTTCTTCCTTTCGCCTTCTGCCAGTTACCAATATATATAGCTCATATTGTAGCTTATACTTTTTATTTATTTATTCCTAATTATTCATTTATTATATTCTGTAGAATTAGTATTAAGTTATAGTTTGTATTAAATTTTTTATTTTTGTATTTTTTATGCAATAGCTTGTATTAAGCTTAAATAAATAAATAAACATCAACATCAACATCAACATCAACATCAACATCAACATCAACATCAACATCAACATCATCAACATCAACATCAACATCATCAACATCAACATCAACATCAACAAACTCAACATCAACATCAACATCAACATCAACATCAACTTCAACATCAACATCAACATCATGAACATCAACATCAACATCAACATCATCAACATCAACATCAACATCAACATCAACATCAACATCAACATCATCAACATCAACATCAACATCAACATCAACATCAACATCAACATCATGAACATCAACATCAACATCAACATCAACATCATCAACATCAACATCAACATCAACATCAACATCAACATCAACATCAACATCAACATCAACATCAACATCAACATCAACATCAACATCAACATCAACATCAACATCAACATCAACATCAACATCAACATCAACATCAACATCAACATCAACATCAACATCAACATCAACATCAACATCAACATCAACATCAACATCAACATCAACATCAACATCAACATCAACATCAACATCAACATCAACATCAACATCAACATCGACATCGACATCAACATCAACATCTACATCAACATCAACATCAACATCAACATCAACATCAACATCAACATCAACATCAACATCAACATCAACATCAACATCAACATCAACATCAACATCAACATCAACATCAACATCAACATCAACATCAACATCAACATCAACATCAACATCAACATCATCAACATCAACATCAACATCAACATCAACATCAACAACAACATCAACATCAACATCAACATCAACATCAACATCAACATCAACATCAACATCAATATCAACATCAACATCAACATCATCAACATCAACATCAACATCAACATCAACATCAACATCAACATCAACATCAACATCAACATCAACATCAACATCAACATCATCAACATCAACATCAACATCAACATCAACATCAACATCAACATCAACATCAACATCGACATCAACATCAACATCAACATCAACATCAACATCCACATCCACATCAACATCAACATCAACATCAACATCAACATCAACATCAACATCATCAACATCAACATCAACATCGACATCGACATCATCAACATCAACATCAACATCAACATCAACATCAACATCAACATCAACATCAACATCAACATCAACATCAACATCAACATCAACATCAACATCAACATCAACATCAACATCAACATCAACATCATCAACATCAACATCAACATCAACATCAACATCAACATCAACATCAACATCAACATCAACATCAACATCAACATCAACATCAACATCAACAACATCAACAGCAACATCAACATCAACATCAACATCAACATCAACATCATCAACATCAACATCAACATCAACATCAACATCAACATCAACATCAACATCAACATCAACATCAACATCAACATCAACATCAACATCAACATCAACATCAACATCAACATCAACATCAACATCAACATCAACATCAACATCAACATCAACATCAACATCAACATCAACATCAACATCAACATCAACATCAACATCAACATCATCAACATCAACATCAACATCAACATCAACATCAACATCAACAGCAACATCAACATCAACATCAACATCAACATCAACATCAACATCAACATCAACGTCAACATCAACATCAACATCAACATCAACATCAACATCAACATCAACATCATCAACATCAACATCAACATCAACATCAACATCATCAACATCAACACCAACATCAACATCAACATCAACATCAACATCAACATCAACATCAACATCAACATCAACATCAACATCAACATCAACATCAACATCAACATCAACATCAACATCAACAACATCAACAGCAACATCAACATCAACATCAACATCAACATCAACATCAACATCAACATCAACATCAACATCAACATCAACATCAACATCATCAACATCAACATCAACATCAACATCAACATCAACATCATCAACATCAACATCAACATCAACATCAACATCAACATCAACATCAACATCAACATCAACAACAACATCAACATCAACATCAACATCAACATCAACATCAACATCAACATCAACATCAACATCAACATCAACATCAACATCAACATCAACATCAACATCAACATCAACATCAACATCAACATCAACATCAACATCAACATCAACATCAACATCAACATCATCAACATCAACATCAACATCAACATCAACATCAACATCAACATCATCAACATCAACATCAACATCAACATCAACATCAACATCAACATCAACATCAACATCAACATCAACATCAACATCAACATCAACAACATCAACAGCAACATCAACATCAACATCAACATCAACATCAACATCAACATCATCAACATCAACATCATCAACATCAACATCAACATCAACATCAACATCAACATCAACATCAACATCAACATCAACATCAACATCAACATCAACATCAACATCAACATCAACATCAACATCAACATCAACATCAACATCAACATCATCAACATCAACATCAACATCAACATCAACAGCAACATCAACATCAACATCAACATCAACATCATCAACATCAACATCAACATCAACATCAACATCAACATCAACATCAACGTCAACATCATGAACATCAACATCAACATCAACATCATCAACATCAACATCAACATCAACATCAACGTCAACATCAACATCAACATCAACATCAACATCAACATCAACATCAACATCAACATCAACATCAACATCAACATCAACATCAACATCAACATCAACATCAACATCAACATCAACATCAACATCAACATCAACATCAACATCAACATCACATCAACATCAACATCAACATCAACATCAACATCAACATCAACATCAACATCAACATCAACATCAACATCAACATCAACATCAACATCATCAACATCAACATCAACATCAACATCAACATCAACATCATCAACATCAACATCAACATCAACATCGACATCGACATCATCAACATCAACATCAACATCAACATCAACATCAACATCAACATCAACATCAACATCAACATCAACATCAACATCAACATCAACATCAACATCAACATCAACATCAACATCAACATCAACATCAACATCAACATCAACATCAACATCAACATCAACATCAACATCAACATCAACATCAACATCAACATCAACATCAACATCAACATCAACATCAACATCAACATCAACATCAACATCAACATCAACATCATCAACATCAACATCAACATCAACATCAACATCAGCAACAACATCAACATCAACATCAACATCAACATCAACATCAACATCAACATCAACATCAACCTCAACATCAACATCAACATCAACATCAACATCAACATCAACATCAACATCAACATCAACATCAACATCAACATCAACATCAACATCAACATCAACATCAACATCAACATCAACATCAACATCCACATCAACATCAACATTAACATCAACATCAACATCATCAACATCAACATCAACATCAACATCAACATCAACATCGACATCGACATCATCAACATCAACATCAACATCCACATCAACATCAACATCAACATCAACATCAACATCAACATCAACATCAACATCAACATCAACATCAACATCAACATCAACATCAACATCAACATCAACATCAACATCAACATAAACATCAACATCAACATCAACATCAACATCAACATCAACATCAACATCAACATCAACATCAACATCAACATCAACATCAACATCAACATCAACATCAACATCATCAACATCAACATCAACATCAACATCAACATCAACAACAACATCAACATCAACATCATCAACATCAACATCAACATCAACATCAACATCAACATCAACATCAACGTCAACATCAACATCAACATCAACATCAACATCAACATCAACATCAACATCAACATCAACATCAACAACAACATCATCAACATCAACATCAACATCAACATCAACATCAACATCAACATCAACATCAACATCATCAACATCAACATCAACATCAACATCAACATCAACATCAACATCAACATCAACATCATCAACATCAACATCAACATCAACATCAACATCAACATCAACATCAACATCAACATCAACATCAACATCAACATCAACAACAACATCAACATCAACATCAACATCAACATCAACATCAACATCAACATCAACATCAACATCAACATCAACATCATCAACATCAACATCAACATCAACATCAACATCAACATCAACATCAACATCAACATCAACATCATCAACATCAACATCAACGTCAACATCAACATCAACATCAACATCAACATCATGAACATCAACATCAACATCAACATCATCAACATCAACATCAACATCAACATCAACATCAACATCAACATCAACATCAACATCAACATCAACATCAACATCAACATCAACATCAACATCAACATCAACATCAACATCAACATCAACATCAACATCAACATCAACATCAACATCAACATCAACATCAACATCAACATCAACATCAACATCAACATCAACATCAACATCAACATCAACATCAACATCAACACCAACATCAACATCAACATCAACATCAACATCAACATCAACATCAACATCAACATCAACATCGACATCGACATCAACATCAACATCAACATCAACATCCACATCAACGTCAACATCAACATCAACATCAACATCAACATCAACATCATCAACATCAACATCAACATCAACATCAACATCAACATCGACATCGACATCATCAACATCAACATCAACATCAACATCAACATCAACATCAACATCAACATCAACATCAACATCAACATCAACATCAACATCAACATCAACATCAACATCAACATCAACATCAACATCAACATCATCAACATCAACATCAACATCAACATCAACATCAACATCAACATCAACATCAACATCATCAACATCAACATCAACATCAACATCAACATCAACATCAACATCAACATCAACATCAACATCAACATCAACATCAACATCAACTTCAATATCAACATCAACATCAACATCAACATCAACATCAACATCAACATCAACATCAACATCAACATCAACATCAACATCAACATCAACATCAACATCAACATCAATATCAACATCAACATCAACATCAACATCAACATCAACATCAACATCATCTAAATCAACATCAACATCAACATCAACATCAACATCAACATCAACATCAACATCAACATCAACATCAACATCAACATCAACATCAACATCAACATCATCAACATCAACATCAACATCAACATCATCAACATCAACATCAACATCAACAAACTCAACATCAACATCAACATCAACATCAACATCAACATCAACATCAACATCAACATCAACATCAACATCAACATCAACATCAACATCAACATCAACATCAACATCAACATCAACATCAACATCAACATCAACATCAACATCAACATCAACATCAACATCAACATCAACATCAACATCAACATCAACATCAACATCAACATCAACATCCACATCCACATCAACATCAACATCAACATCAACATCATCAACATCAACATCAACATCAACATCAACATCGACATCGACATCATCAACATCAACATCAACATCAACATCAACATCAACATTAACATCAACATCAACATCAACATCAACATCAACATCAACATCAACATCAACATCAACATCAACATCAACATCAACATCAACATCAACATCAACATCAACATCAACATCAACATCATCAACATCAACATCAACATCAACATCAACATCAACAACAACATCAACATCAACATCAACATCAACATCAACATCAACATCAACATCAACATCAACATCAACATCAACATCAACATCAACATCAACATCAACATCAACATCATCAACATCAACATCAACATCAACATCAACATCAACAACAACATCAACATCAACATCAACATCAACATCAACATCAACATCAACATCAACATCAACATCAACATCAACATCAACATCAACATCAACATCAACATCAACATCAACATCAACATCAACATCAACATCAACATCAACATCAACATCATCAACATCAACATCAACATCAACATCAACATCAACATCAACATCATCAACATCAACATCAACATCAACATCAACATCAACATCATCAACATCAACATCAACATCAACATCAACATCAACATCAACATCAACATCAACATCAACATCAACATCAACATCAACAACATCAACAGCAACATCAACATCAACATCAACATCAACATCAACATCAACATCATCAACATCAACATCATCAACATCAACATCAACATCAACATCAACATCAACATCAACATCAACATCAACATCAACATCAACATCAACATCAACATCAACATCATCAACATCAACATCAACATCAACATCAACATCAACATCATCAACATCAACATCAACATCAACATCAACATCATCAACATCAACATCAACATCAACAAACTCAACATCAACATCAACATCAACATCAACATCAACATCAACATCAACATCAACATCAACATCAACATCAACATCAACATCATCTAAATCAACATCAACATCAACATCAACATCAACATCAACATCAACATCAACATCAACATCAACATCAACATCAACATCAACATCAACATCAACATCATCAACATCAACATCAACATCAACATCATCAACATCAACATCAACAAACTCAACATCAACATCAACATCAACATCAACATCAACATCAACATCAACATCAACATCAACATCAACATCAACATCAACATCAACATCAACATCAACATCAACATCAACATCAACATCAACATCAACATCAACATCAACATCAACATCAACATCAACATCAACATCAACATCAACATCAACATCAACATCAACATCAACATCAACATCAACATCAACATCAACAACATCAACATCAACATCAACATCAACATCAACATCAACATCAACATCAACATCAACATCAACATCAACATCACATCAACATCAACATCAACATCAACATCAACATCAACATCAACATCAACATCAACATCAACATCAACATCCACATCCACATCAACATCAACATCAACATCAACATCATCAACATCAACATCAACATCAACATCAACATCGACATCGACATCATCAACATCAACATCAACATCAACATCAACATCAACATCAACATTAACATCAACATCAACATCAACATCAACATCAACATCAACATCAACATCAACATCAACATCAACATCAACATCAACATCAACATCAACATCAACATCAACATCAACATCAACATCAACATCAACATCAACATCAACATCATCAACATCAACATCAACATCAACATCAACATCAACAACAACATCAACATCAACATCAACATCAACATCAACATCAACATCAACATCAACATCAACATCAACATCAACATCAACATCAACATCAACATCATCAACATCAACATCAACATCAACATCAACATCAACAACAACATCAACATCAACATCAACATCAACATCAACATCAACATCAACATCAACATCAACATCAACATCAACATCAACATCAACATCAACATCAACATCAACATCAACATCAACATCAACATCAACATCAACATCAACATCAACATCAACATCATCAACATCAACATCAACATCAACATCAACATCAACATCAACATCATCAACATCAACATCAACATCAACATCAACATCAACATCAACATCAACATCAACATCAACATCAACATCAACATCAACAACATCAACAGCAACATCAACATCAACATCAACATCAACATCAACATCAACATCATCAACATCAACATCATCAACATCAACATCAACATCAACATCAACATCAACATCAACATCAACATCAACATCAACATCAACATCAACATCAACATCAACATCAACATCAACATCAACATCAACATCAACATCAACATCAACATCATCAACATCAACATCAACATCAACATCAACATCAACATCAACAGCAACATCAACATCAACATCAACATCAACATCATCAACATCAACATCAACATCAACATCAACATCAACATCAACATCAACGTCAACATCATGAACATCAACATCAACATCAACATCATCAACATCAACATCAACATCAACATCAACATCAACATCAACATCAACGTCAACATCAACATCAACATCAACATCAACATCAACATCAACATCAACATCAACATCAACATCAACATCAACATCAACATCAACATCAACATCAACATCAACATCAACATCAACATCAACATCAACATCAACATCAACATCAACATCAACATCAACATCAACATCAACATCAACATCAACATCAACATCAACATCAACATCAACATCAACATCATCAACATCAACATCAACATCAACATCAACATCAACATCATCAACATCAACATCAACATCAACATCGACATCGACATCATCAACATCAACATCAACATCAACATCAACATCAACATCAACATCAACATCAACATCAACATCAACATCAACATCAACATCAACATCAACATCAACATCAACATCAACATCAACATCAACATCAACATCAACATCAACATCAACATCAACATCAACATCAACATCAACATCAACATCAACATCAACATCAACATCAACATCAACATCAACATCAACATCAACATCAACATCAACATCATCAACATCAACATCAACATCAACATCAACATCAGCAACAACATCAACATCAACATCAACATCAACATCAACATCAACATCAACATCAACATCAACATCAACATCAACATCAACATCAACATCAACATCAACATCAACATCAACATCAACATCAACATCAACATCAACATCAACATCAACATCAACATCAACATCAACATCAACATCAACATCAACATCAACATCCACATCAACATCAACATTAACATCAACATCAACATCATCAACATCAACATCAACATCAACATCAACATCAACATCGACATCGACATCATCAACATCAACATCAACATCCACATCAACATCAACATCAACATCAACATCAACATCAACATCAACATCAACATCAACATCAACATCAACATCAACATCAACATCAACATCAACATCAACATCAACATCAACATAAACATCAACATCAACATCAACATCAACATCAACATCAACATCAACATCAACATCAACATCAACATCAACATCAACATCAACATCAACATCAACATCAACATCATCAACATCAACATCAACATCAACATCAACATCAACAACAACATCAACATCAACATCATCAACATCAACATCAACATCAACATCAACATCAACATCAACATCAACATCAACATCAACATCAACATCAACATCAACATCAACATCAACATCAACATCAACATCAACATCAACAACAACATCATCAACATCAACATCAACATCAACATCAACATCAACATCAACATCAACATCAACATCAACATCAACATCATCAACATCAACATCAACATCAACATCAACATCAACATCAACATCAACATCAACATCATCAACATCAACATCAACATCAACATCAACATCAACATCAACATCAACATCAACATCAACATCAACATCAACATCAACAACAACATCAACATCAACATCAACATCAACATCAACATCAACATCAACATCAACATCAACATCAACATCAACATCATCAACATCAACATCAACATCAACATCAACATCAACATCAACATCAACATCAACATCAACATCATCAACATCAACATCAACATCAACGTCAACATCAACATCAACATCAACATCAACATCATGAACATCAACATCAACATCAACATCATCAACATCAACATCAACATCAACATCAACATCAACATCAACATCAACATCAACATCAACATCAACATCAACATCAACATCAACATCAACATCAACATCAACATCAACATCAACATCAACATCAACATCAACATCAACATCAACATCAACATCAACATCAACATCAACATCAACATCAACATCAACATCAACATCAACATCAACATCAACATCAACATCAACACCAACATCAACATCAACATCAACATCAACATCAACATCAACATCAACATCAACATCAACATCGACATCGACATCAACATCAACATCAACATCAACATCCACATCAACGTCAACATCAACATCAACATCAACATCAACATCAACATCATCAACATCAACATCAACATCAACATCAACATCAACATCGACATCGACATCATCAACATCAACATCAACATCAACATCAACATCAACATCAACATCAACATCAACATCAACATCAACATCAACATCAACATCAACATCAACATCAACATCAACATCAACATCAACATCAACATCATCAACATCAACATCAACATCAACATCAACATCAACATCAACATCAACATCAACATCATCAACATCAACATCAACATCAACATCAACATCAACATCAACATCAACATCAACATCAACATCAACATCAACATCAACATCAACATCAATATCAACATCAACATCAACATCAACATCAACATCAACATCAACATCAACATCAACATCAACATCAACATCAACATCAACATCAACATCAACATCAACATC
>CAXIWC010000153.1:0-23035 GCA_964036015.1 Leptarthrus brevirostris
AAATTGATGCTTATGGCAAATTTTTTTGGTGGACTACCTGTTAACGTAGGAAGATGAATCCTCGTTTAAAATTCTAGGACACTATAGGCTTCCTTTCTGCATTAACAGTTTTGGTCCATCACTCATAGATGCTGAATTACGGGATAAAACGGCACTTGCACACATTTTTCATCTTGAATTTGTTGAAAATGATGTTAAACGGGAAATTTCTTTGGGGCACCACCTGTTAACGTGGGAAGATGAAGCCTTGCACGAAATTAAAAGACACTATGTGCTTACTTTTTGCCTTATTAGTTTTGGTCCATCACTTAAGATGCTGGATTAGGGGGTAAAACGGCACTTGCAAAATTATTTATGTTGATTTTGTTGAAAATGGTACATTTAGCGATGCTGCGTCCTTCCTAATAATACTAAAATTATTATTTTTGGCGGATAAAATAGTTTCGCCCCCGCTCTTAATATTCGGACCATAATTAGTTCGATGGGGCTAAAGGGGAGCTGGCAATTGGGTTTTTTTACCTGAAATTGATGCTTATGGCAAATTTTTTTGGTGGACTACCTGTTAACGTAGGAAGATGAATCCTCGTTTAAAATTCTAGGACACTATAGGCTTCCTTTCTGCATTAACAGTTTTGGTCCATCACTCATAGATGCTGAATTACGGGATAAAACGGCACTTGCACACATTTTTCATCTTGAATTTGTTGAAAATGATGTTAAACGGGAAATTTCTTTGGGGCACCACCTGTTAACGTGGGAAGATGAAGCCTTGCACGAAATTAAAAGACACTATGTGCTTACTTTTTGCCTTATTAGTTTTGGTCCATCACTTAAGATGCTGGATTAGGGGGTAAAACGGCACTTGCAAAATTATTTATGTTGATTTTGTTGAAAATGGTACATTTAGCGATGCTGCGTCCTTCCTAATAATACTAAAATTATTATTTTTGGCGGATAAAATAGTTTCGCCCCCGCTCTTAATATTCGGACCATAATTAGTTCGATGGGGCTAAAGGGGAGCTGGCAATTGGGTTTTTTTACCTGAAATTGATGCTTATGGCAAATTTTTTTGGTGGACTACCTGTTAACGTAGGAAGATGAATCCTCGTTTAAAATTCTAGGACACTATAGGCTTCCTTTCTGCATTAACAGTTTTGGTCCATCACTCATAGATGCTGAATTACGGGATAAAACGGCACTTGCACACATTTTTCATCTTGAATTTGTTGAAAATGATGTTAAACGGGAAATTTCTTTGGGGCACCACCTGTTAACGTGGGAAGATGAAGCCTTGCACGAAATTAAAAGACACTATGTGCTTACTTTTTGCCTTATTAGTTTTGGTCCATCACTTAAGATGCTGGATTAGGGGGTAAAACGGCACTTGCAAAATTATTTATGTTGATTTTGTTGAAAATGGTACATTTAGCGATGCTGCGTCCTTCCTAATAATACTAAAATTATTATTTTTGGCGGATAAAATAGTTTCGCCCCCGCTCTTAATATTCGGACCATAATTAGTTCGATGGGGCTAAAGGGGAGCTGGCAATTGGGTTTTTTTACCTGAAATTGATGCTTATGGCAAATTTTTTTGGTGGACTACCTGTTAACGTAGGAAGATGAATCCTCGTTTAAAATTCTAGGACACTATAGGCTTCCTTTCTGCATTAACAGTTTTGGTCCATCACTCATAGATGCTGAATTACGGGATAAAACGGCACTTGCACACATTTTTCATCTTGAATTTGTTGAAAATGATGTTAAACGGGAAATTTCTTTGGGGCACCACCTGTTAACGTGGGAAGATGAAGCCTTGCACGAAATTAAAAGACACTATGTGCTTACTTTTTGCCTTATTAGTTTTGGTCCATCACTTAAGATGCTGGATTAGGGGGTAAAACGGCACTTGCAAAATTATTTATGTTGATTTTGTTGAAAATGGTACATTTAGCGATGCTGCGTCCTTCCTAATAATACTAAAATTATTATTTTTGGCGGATAAAATAGTTTCGCCCCCGCTCTTAATATTCGGACCATAATTAGTTCGATGGGGCTAAAGGGGAGCTGGCAATTGGGTTTTTTTACCTGAAATTGATGCTTATGGCAAATTTTTTTGGTGGACTACCTGTTAACGTAGGAAGATGAATCCTCGTTTAAAATTCTAGGACACTATAGGCTTCCTTTCTGCATTAACAGTTTTGGTCCATCACTCATAGATGCTGAATTACGGGATAAAACGGCACTTGCACACATTTTTCATCTTGAATTTGTTGAAAATGATGTTAAACGGGAAATTTCTTTGGGGCACCACCTGTTAACGTGGGAAGATGAAGCCTTGCACGAAATTAAAAGACACTATGTGCTTACTTTTTGCCTTATTAGTTTTGGTCCATCACTTAAGATGCTGGATTAGGGGGTAAAACGGCACTTGCAAAATTATTTATGTTGATTTTGTTGAAAATGGTACATTTAGCGATGCTGCGTCCTTCCTAATAATACTAAAATTATTATTTTTGGCGGATAAAATAGTTTCGCCCCCGCTCTTAATATTCGGACCATAATTAGTTCGATGGGGCTAAAGGGGAGCTGGCAATTGGGTTTTTTTACCTGAAATTGATGCTTATGGCAAATTTTTTTGGTGGACTACCTGTTAACGTAGGAAGATGAATCCTCGTTTAAAATTCTAGGACACTATAGGCTTCCTTTCTGCATTAACAGTTTTGGTCCATCACTCATAGATGCTGAATTACGGGATAAAACGGCACTTGCACACATTTTTCATCTTGAATTTGTTGAAAATGATGTTAAACGGGAAATTTCTTTGGGGCACCACCTGTTAACGTGGGAAGATGAAGCCTTGCACGAAATTAAAAGACACTATGTGCTTACTTTTTGCCTTATTAGTTTTGGTCCATCACTTAAGATGCTGGATTAGGGGGTAAAACGGCACTTGCAAAATTATTTATGTTGATTTTGTTGAAAATGGTACATTTAGCGATGCTGCGTCCTTCCTAATAATACTAAAATTATTATTTTTGGCGGATAAAATAGTTTCGCCCCCGCTCTTAATATTCGGACCATAATTAGTTCGATGGGGCTAAAGGGGAGCTGGCAATTGGGTTTTTTTACCTGAAATTGATGCTTATGGCAAATTTTTTTGGTGGACTACCTGTTAACGTAGGAAGATGAATCCTCGTTTAAAATTCTAGGACACTATAGGCTTCCTTTCTGCATTAACAGTTTTGGTCCATCACTCATAGATGCTGAATTACGGGATAAAACGGCACTTGCACACATTTTTCATCTTGAATTTGTTGAAAATGATGTTAAACGGGAAATTTCTTTGGGGCACCACCTGTTAACGTGGGAAGATGAAGCCTTGCACGAAATTAAAAGACACTATGTGCTTACTTTTTGCCTTATTAGTTTTGGTCCATCACTTAAGATGCTGGATTAGGGGGTAAAACGGCACTTGCAAAATTATTTATGTTGATTTTGTTGAAAATGGTACATTTAGCGATGCTGCGTCCTTCCTAATAATACTAAAATTATTATTTTTGGCGGATAAAATAGTTTCGCCCCCGCTCTTAATATTCGGACCATAATTAGTTCGATGGGGCTAAAGGGGAGCTGGCAATTGGGTTTTTTTACCTGAAATTGATGCTTATGGCAAATTTTTTTGGTGGACTACCTGTTAACGTAGGAAGATGAATCCTCGTTTAAAATTCTAGGACACTATAGGCTTCCTTTCTGCATTAACAGTTTTGGTCCATCACTCATAGATGCTGAATTACGGGATAAAACGGCACTTGCACACATTTTTCATCTTGAATTTGTTGAAAATGATGTTAAACGGGAAATTTCTTTGGGGCACCACCTGTTAACGTGGGAAGATGAAGCCTTGCACGAAATTAAAAGACACTATGTGCTTACTTTTTGCCTTATTAGTTTTGGTCCATCACTTAAGATGCTGGATTAGGGGGTAAAACGGCACTTGCAAAATTATTTATGTTGATTTTGTTGAAAATGGTACATTTAGCGATGCTGCGTCCTTCCTAATAATACTAAAATTATTATTTTTGGCGGATAAAATAGTTTCGCCCCCGCTCTTAATATTCGGACCATAATTAGTTCGATGGGGCTAAAGGGGAGCTGGCAATTGGGTTTTTTTACCTGAAATTGATGCTTATGGCAAATTTTTTTGGTGGACTACCTGTTAACGTAGGAAGATGAATCCTCGTTTAAAATTCTAGGACACTATAGGCTTCCTTTCTGCATTAACAGTTTTGGTCCATCACTCATAGATGCTGAATTACGGGATAAAACGGCACTTGCACACATTTTTCATCTTGAATTTGTTGAAAATGATGTTAAACGGGAAATTTCTTTGGGGCACCACCTGTTAACGTGGGAAGATGAAGCCTTGCACGAAATTAAAAGACACTATGTGCTTACTTTTTGCCTTATTAGTTTTGGTCCATCACTTAAGATGCTGGATTAGGGGGTAAAACGGCACTTGCAAAATTATTTATGTTGATTTTGTTGAAAATGGTACATTTAGCGATGCTGCGTCCTTCCTAATAATACTAAAATTATTATTTTTGGCGGATAAAATAGTTTCGCCCCCGCTCTTAATATTCGGACCATAATTAGTTCGATGGGGCTAAAGGGGAGCTGGCAATTGGGTTTTTTTACCTGAAATTGATGCTTATGGCAAATTTTTTTGGTGGACTACCTGTTAACGTAGGAAGATGAATCCTCGTTTAAAATTCTAGGACACTATAGGCTTCCTTTCTGCATTAACAGTTTTGGTCCATCACTCATAGATGCTGAATTACGGGATAAAACGGCACTTGCACACATTTTTCATCTTGAATTTGTTGAAAATGATGTTAAACGGGAAATTTCTTTGGGGCACCACCTGTTAACGTGGGAAGATGAAGCCTTGCACGAAATTAAAAGACACTATGTGCTTACTTTTTGCCTTATTAGTTTTGGTCCATCACTTAAGATGCTGGATTAGGGGGTAAAACGGCACTTGCAAAATTATTTATGTTGATTTTGTTGAAAATGGTACATTTAGCGATGCTGCGTCCTTCCTAATAATACTAAAATTATTATTTTTGGCGGATAAAATAGTTTCGCCCCCGCTCTTAATATTCGGACCATAATTAGTTCGATGGGGCTAAAGGGGAGCTGGCAATTGGGTTTTTTTACCTGAAATTGATGCTTATGGCAAATTTTTTTGGTGGACTACCTGTTAACGTAGGAAGATGAATCCTCGTTTAAAATTCTAGGACACTATAGGCTTCCTTTCTGCATTAACAGTTTTGGTCCATCACTCATAGATGCTGAATTACGGGATAAAACGGCACTTGCACACATTTTTCATCTTGAATTTGTTGAAAATGATGTTAAACGGGAAATTTCTTTGGGGCACCACCTGTTAACGTGGGAAGATGAAGCCTTGCACGAAATTAAAAGACACTATGTGCTTACTTTTTGCCTTATTAGTTTTGGTCCATCACTTAAGATGCTGGATTAGGGGGTAAAACGGCACTTGCAAAATTATTTATGTTGATTTTGTTGAAAATGGTACATTTAGCGATGCTGCGTCCTTCCTAATAATACTAAAATTATTATTTTTGGCGGATAAAATAGTTTCGCCCCCGCTCTTAATATTCGGACCATAATTAGTTCGATGGGGCTAAAGGGGAGCTGGCAATTGGGTTTTTTTACCTGAAATTGATGCTTATGGCAAATTTTTTTGGTGGACTACCTGTTAACGTAGGAAGATGAATCCTCGTTTAAAATTCTAGGACACTATAGGCTTCCTTTCTGCATTAACAGTTTTGGTCCATCACTCATAGATGCTGAATTACGGGATAAAACGGCACTTGCACACATTTTTCATCTTGAATTTGTTGAAAATGATGTTAAACGGGAAATTTCTTTGGGGCACCACCTGTTAACGTGGGAAGATGAAGCCTTGCACGAAATTAAAAGACACTATGTGCTTACTTTTTGCCTTATTAGTTTTGGTCCATCACTTAAGATGCTGGATTAGGGGGTAAAACGGCACTTGCAAAATTATTTATGTTGATTTTGTTGAAAATGGTACATTTAGCGATGCTGCGTCCTTCCTAATAATACTAAAATTATTATTTTTGGCGGATAAAATAGTTTCGCCCCCGCTCTTAATATTCGGACCATAATTAGTTCGATGGGGCTAAAGGGGAGCTGGCAATTGGGTTTTTTTACCTGAAATTGATGCTTATGGCAAATTTTTTTGGTGGACTACCTGTTAACGTAGGAAGATGAATCCTCGTTTAAAATTCTAGGACACTATAGGCTTCCTTTCTGCATTAACAGTTTTGGTCCATCACTCATAGATGCTGAATTACGGGATAAAACGGCACTTGCACACATTTTTCATCTTGAATTTGTTGAAAATGATGTTAAACGGGAAATTTCTTTGGGGCACCACCTGTTAACGTGGGAAGATGAAGCCTTGCACGAAATTAAAAGACACTATGTGCTTACTTTTTGCCTTATTAGTTTTGGTCCATCACTTAAGATGCTGGATTAGGGGGTAAAACGGCACTTGCAAAATTATTTATGTTGATTTTGTTGAAAATGGTACATTTAGCGATGCTGCGTCCTTCCTAATAATACTAAAATTATTATTTTTGGCGGATAAAATAGTTTCGCCCCCGCTCTTAATATTCGGACCATAATTAGTTCGATGGGGCTAAAGGGGAGCTGGCAATTGGGTTTTTTTACCTGAAATTGATGCTTATGGCAAATTTTTTTGGTGGACTACCTGTTAACGTAGGAAGATGAATCCTCGTTTAAAATTCTAGGACACTATAGGCTTCCTTTCTGCATTAACAGTTTTGGTCCATCACTCATAGATGCTGAATTACGGGATAAAACGGCACTTGCACACATTTTTCATCTTGAATTTGTTGAAAATGATGTTAAACGGGAAATTTCTTTGGGGCACCACCTGTTAACGTGGGAAGATGAAGCCTTGCACGAAATTAAAAGACACTATGTGCTTACTTTTTGCCTTATTAGTTTTGGTCCATCACTTAAGATGCTGGATTAGGGGGTAAAACGGCACTTGCAAAATTATTTATGTTGATTTTGTTGAAAATGGTACATTTAGCGATGCTGCGTCCTTCCTAATAATACTAAAATTATTATTTTTGGCGGATAAAATAGTTTCGCCCCCGCTCTTAATATTCGGACCATAATTAGTTCGATGGGGCTAAAGGGGAGCTGGCAATTGGGTTTTTTTACCTGAAATTGATGCTTATGGCAAATTTTTTTGGTGGACTACCTGTTAACGTAGGAAGATGAATCCTCGTTTAAAATTCTAGGACACTATAGGCTTCCTTTCTGCATTAACAGTTTTGGTCCATCACTCATAGATGCTGAATTACGGGATAAAACGGCACTTGCACACATTTTTCATCTTGAATTTGTTGAAAATGATGTTAAACGGGAAATTTCTTTGGGGCACCACCTGTTAACGTGGGAAGATGAAGCCTTGCACGAAATTAAAAGACACTATGTGCTTACTTTTTGCCTTATTAGTTTTGGTCCATCACTTAAGATGCTGGATTAGGGGGTAAAACGGCACTTGCAAAATTATTTATGTTGATTTTGTTGAAAATGGTACATTTAGCGATGCTGCGTCCTTCCTAATAATACTAAAATTATTATTTTTGGCGGATAAAATAGTTTCGCCCCCGCTCTTAATATTCGGACCATAATTAGTTCGATGGGGCTAAAGGGGAGCTGGCAATTGGGTTTTTTTACCTGAAATTGATGCTTATGGCAAATTTTTTTGGTGGACTACCTGTTAACGTAGGAAGATGAATCCTCGTTTAAAATTCTAGGACACTATAGGCTTCCTTTCTGCATTAACAGTTTTGGTCCATCACTCATAGATGCTGAATTACGGGATAAAACGGCACTTGCACACATTTTTCATCTTGAATTTGTTGAAAATGATGTTAAACGGGAAATTTCTTTGGGGCACCACCTGTTAACGTGGGAAGATGAAGCCTTGCACGAAATTAAAAGACACTATGTGCTTACTTTTTGCCTTATTAGTTTTGGTCCATCACTTAAGATGCTGGATTAGGGGGTAAAACGGCACTTGCAAAATTATTTATGTTGATTTTGTTGAAAATGGTACATTTAGCGATGCTGCGTCCTTCCTAATAATACTAAAATTATTATTTTTGGCGGATAAAATAGTTTCGCCCCCGCTCTTAATATTCGGACCATAATTAGTTCGATGGGGCTAAAGGGGAGCTGGCAATTGGGTTTTTTTACCTGAAATTGATGCTTATGGCAAATTTTTTTGGTGGACTACCTGTTAACGTAGGAAGATGAATCCTCGTTTAAAATTCTAGGACACTATAGGCTTCCTTTCTGCATTAACAGTTTTGGTCCATCACTCATAGATGCTGAATTACGGGATAAAACGGCACTTGCACACATTTTTCATCTTGAATTTGTTGAAAATGATGTTAAACGGGAAATTTCTTTGGGGCACCACCTGTTAACGTGGGAAGATGAAGCCTTGCACGAAATTAAAAGACACTATGTGCTTACTTTTTGCCTTATTAGTTTTGGTCCATCACTTAAGATGCTGGATTAGGGGGTAAAACGGCACTTGCAAAATTATTTATGTTGATTTTGTTGAAAATGGTACATTTAGCGATGCTGCGTCCTTCCTAATAATACTAAAATTATTATTTTTGGCGGATAAAATAGTTTCGCCCCCGCTCTTAATATTCGGACCATAATTAGTTCGATGGGGCTAAAGGGGAGCTGGCAATTGGGTTTTTTTACCTGAAATTGATGCTTATGGCAAATTTTTTTGGTGGACTACCTGTTAACGTAGGAAGATGAATCCTCGTTTAAAATTCTAGGACACTATAGGCTTCCTTTCTGCATTAACAGTTTTGGTCCATCACTCATAGATGCTGAATTACGGGATAAAACGGCACTTGCACACATTTTTCATCTTGAATTTGTTGAAAATGATGTTAAACGGGAAATTTCTTTGGGGCACCACCTGTTAACGTGGGAAGATGAAGCCTTGCACGAAATTAAAAGACACTATGTGCTTACTTTTTGCCTTATTAGTTTTGGTCCATCACTTAAGATGCTGGATTAGGGGGTAAAACGGCACTTGCAAAATTATTTATGTTGATTTTGTTGAAAATGGTACATTTAGCGATGCTGCGTCCTTCCTAATAATACTAAAATTATTATTTTTGGCGGATAAAATAGTTTCGCCCCCGCTCTTAATATTCGGACCATAATTAGTTCGATGGGGCTAAAGGGGAGCTGGCAATTGGGTTTTTTTACCTGAAATTGATGCTTATGGCAAATTTTTTTGGTGGACTACCTGTTAACGTAGGAAGATGAATCCTCGTTTAAAATTCTAGGACACTATAGGCTTCCTTTCTGCATTAACAGTTTTGGTCCATCACTCATAGATGCTGAATTACGGGATAAAACGGCACTTGCACACATTTTTCATCTTGAATTTGTTGAAAATGATGTTAAACGGGAAATTTCTTTGGGGCACCACCTGTTAACGTGGGAAGATGAAGCCTTGCACGAAATTAAAAGACACTATGTGCTTACTTTTTGCCTTATTAGTTTTGGTCCATCACTTAAGATGCTGGATTAGGGGGTAAAACGGCACTTGCAAAATTATTTATGTTGATTTTGTTGAAAATGGTACATTTAGCGATGCTGCGTCCTTCCTAATAATACTAAAATTATTATTTTTGGCGGATAAAATAGTTTCGCCCCCGCTCTTAATATTCGGACCATAATTAGTTCGATGGGGCTAAAGGGGAGCTGGCAATTGGGTTTTTTTACCTGAAATTGATGCTTATGGCAAATTTTTTTGGTGGACTACCTGTTAACGTAGGAAGATGAATCCTCGTTTAAAATTCTAGGACACTATAGGCTTCCTTTCTGCATTAACAGTTTTGGTCCATCACTCATAGATGCTGAATTACGGGATAAAACGGCACTTGCACACATTTTTCATCTTGAATTTGTTGAAAATGATGTTAAACGGGAAATTTCTTTGGGGCACCACCTGTTAACGTGGGAAGATGAAGCCTTGCACGAAATTAAAAGACACTATGTGCTTACTTTTTGCCTTATTAGTTTTGGTCCATCACTTAAGATGCTGGATTAGGGGGTAAAACGGCACTTGCAAAATTATTTATGTTGATTTTGTTGAAAATGGTACATTTAGCGATGCTGCGTCCTTCCTAATAATACTAAAATTATTATTTTTGGCGGATAAAATAGTTTCGCCCCCGCTCTTAATATTCGGACCATAATTAGTTCGATGGGGCTAAAGGGGAGCTGGCAATTGGGTTTTTTTACCTGAAATTGATGCTTATGGCAAATTTTTTTGGTGGACTACCTGTTAACGTAGGAAGATGAATCCTCGTTTAAAATTCTAGGACACTATAGGCTTCCTTTCTGCATTAACAGTTTTGGTCCATCACTCATAGATGCTGAATTACGGGATAAAACGGCACTTGCACACATTTTTCATCTTGAATTTGTTGAAAATGATGTTAAACGGGAAATTTCTTTGGGGCACCACCTGTTAACGTGGGAAGATGAAGCCTTGCACGAAATTAAAAGACACTATGTGCTTACTTTTTGCCTTATTAGTTTTGGTCCATCACTTAAGATGCTGGATTAGGGGGTAAAACGGCACTTGCAAAATTATTTATGTTGATTTTGTTGAAAATGGTACATTTAGCGATGCTGCGTCCTTCCTAATAATACTAAAATTATTATTTTTGGCGGATAAAATAGTTTCGCCCCCGCTCTTAATATTCGGACCATAATTAGTTCGATGGGGCTAAAGGGGAGCTGGCAATTGGGTTTTTTTACCTGAAATTGATGCTTATGGCAAATTTTTTTGGTGGACTACCTGTTAACGTAGGAAGATGAATCCTCGTTTAAAATTCTAGGACACTATAGGCTTCCTTTCTGCATTAACAGTTTTGGTCCATCACTCATAGATGCTGAATTACGGGATAAAACGGCACTTGCACACATTTTTCATCTTGAATTTGTTGAAAATGATGTTAAACGGGAAATTTCTTTGGGGCACCACCTGTTAACGTGGGAAGATGAAGCCTTGCACGAAATTAAAAGACACTATGTGCTTACTTTTTGCCTTATTAGTTTTGGTCCATCACTTAAGATGCTGGATTAGGGGGTAAAACGGCACTTGCAAAATTATTTATGTTGATTTTGTTGAAAATGGTACATTTAGCGATGCTGCGTCCTTCCTAATAATACTAAAATTATTATTTTTGGCGGATAAAATAGTTTCGCCCCCGCTCTTAATATTCGGACCATAATTAGTTCGATGGGGCTAAAGGGGAGCTGGCAATTGGGTTTTTTTACCTGAAATTGATGCTTATGGCAAATTTTTTTGGTGGACTACCTGTTAACGTAGGAAGATGAATCCTCGTTTAAAATTCTAGGACACTATAGGCTTCCTTTCTGCATTAACAGTTTTGGTCCATCACTCATAGATGCTGAATTACGGGATAAAACGGCACTTGCACACATTTTTCATCTTGAATTTGTTGAAAATGATGTTAAACGGGAAATTTCTTTGGGGCACCACCTGTTAACGTGGGAAGATGAAGCCTTGCACGAAATTAAAAGACACTATGTGCTTACTTTTTGCCTTATTAGTTTTGGTCCATCACTTAAGATGCTGGATTAGGGGGTAAAACGGCACTTGCAAAATTATTTATGTTGATTTTGTTGAAAATGGTACATTTAGCGATGCTGCGTCCTTCCTAATAATACTAAAATTATTATTTTTGGCGGATAAAATAGTTTCGCCCCCGCTCTTAATATTCGGACCATAATTAGTTCGATGGGGCTAAAGGGGAGCTGGCAATTGGGTTTTTTTACCTGAAATTGATGCTTATGGCAAATTTTTTCGGTGGACTACCTGTTAACGTAGGAAGATGAATCCTCGTTTAAAATTCTAGGACACTATAGGCTTCCTTTCTGCATTAACAGTTTTGGTCCATCACTCATAGATGCTGAATTACGGGATAAAACGGCACTTGCACACATTTTTCATCTTGAATTTGTTGAAAATGATGTTAAACGGGAAATTTCTTTGGGGCACCACCTGTTAACGTGGGAAGATGAAGCCTTGCACGAAATTAAAAGACACTATGTGCTTACTTTTTGCCTTATTAGTTTTGGTCCATCACTTAAGATGCTGGATTAGGGGGTAAAACGGCACTTGCAAAATTATTTATGTTGATTTTGTTGAAAATGGTACATTTAGCGATGCTGCGTCCTTCCTAATAATACTAAAATTATTATTTTTGGCGGATAAAATAGTTTCGCCCCCGCTCTTAATATTCGGACCATAATTAGTTCGATGGGGCTAAAGGGGAGCTGGCAATTGGGTTTTTTTACCTGAAATTGATGCTTATGGCAAATTTTTTTGGTGGACTACCTGTTAACGTAGGAAGATGAATCCTCGTTTAAAATTCTAGGACACTATAGGCTTCCTTTCTGCATTAACAGTTTTGGTCCATCACTCATAGATGCTGAATTACGGGATAAAACGGCACTTGCACACATTTTTCATCTTGAATTTGTTGAAAATGATGTTAAACGGGAAATTTCTTTGGGGCACCACCTGTTAACGTGGGAAGATGAAGCCTTGCACGAAATTAAAAGACACTATGTGCTTACTTTTTGCCTTATTAGTTTTGGTCCATCACTTAAGATGCTGGATTAGGGGGTAAAACGGCACTTGCAAAATTATTTATGTTGATTTTGTTGAAAATGGTACATTTAGCGATGCTGCGTCCTTCCTAATAATACTAAAATTATTATTTTTGGCGGATAAAATAGTTTCGCCCCCGCTCTTAATATTCGGACCATAATTAGTTCGATGGGGCTAAAGGGGAGCTGGCAATTGGGTTTTTTTACCTGAAATTGATGCTTATGGCAAATTTTTTTGGTGGACTACCTGTTAACGTAGGAAGATGAATCCTCGTTTAAAATTCTAGGACACTATAGGCTTCCTTTCTGCATTAACAGTTTTGGTCCATCACTCATAGATGCTGAATTACGGGATAAAACGGCACTTGCACACATTTTTCATCTTGAATTTGTTGAAAATGATGTTAAACGGGAAATTTCTTTGGGGCACCACCTGTTAACGTGGGAAGATGAAGCCTTGCACGAAATTAAAAGACACTATGTGCTTACTTTTTGCCTTATTAGTTTTGGTCCATCACTTAAGATGCTGGATTAGGGGGTAAAACGGCACTTGCAAAATTATTTATGTTGATTTTGTTGAAAATGGTACATTTAGCGATGCTGCGTCCTTCCTAATAATACTAAAATTATTATTTTTGGCGGATAAAATAGTTTCGCCCCCGCTCTTAATATTCGGACCATAATTAGTTCGATGGGGCTAAAGGGGAGCTGGCAATTGGGTTTTTTTACCTGAAATTGATGCTTATGGCAAATTTTTTTGGTGGACTACCTGTTAACGTAGGAAGATGAATCCTCGTTTAAAATTCTAGGACACTATAGGCTTCCTTTCTGCATTAACAGTTTTGGTCCATCACTCATAGATGCTGAATTACGGGATAAAACGGCACTTGCACACATTTTTCATCTTGAATTTGTTGAAAATGATGTTAAACGGGAAATTTCTTTGGGGCACCACCTGTTAACGTGGGAAGATGAAGCCTTGCACGAAATTAAAAGACACTATGTGCTTACTTTTTGCCTTATTAGTTTTGGTCCATCACTTAAGATGCTGGATTAGGGGGTAAAACGGCACTTGCAAAATTATTTATGTTGATTTTGTTGAAAATGGTACATTTAGCGATGCTGCGTCCTTCCTAATAATACTAAAATTATTATTTTTGGCGGATAAAATAGTTTCGCCCCCGCTCTTAATATTCGGACCATAATTAGTTCGATGGGGCTAAAGGGGAGCTGGCAATTGGGTTTTTTTACCTGAAATTGATGCTTATGGCAAATTTTTTTGGTGGACTACCTGTTAACGTAGGAAGATGAATCCTCGTTTAAAATTCTAGGACACTATAGGCTTCCTTTCTGCATTAACAGTTTTGGTCCATCACTCATAGATGCTGAATTACGGGATAAAACGGCACTTGCACACATTTTTCATCTTGAATTTGTTGAAAATGATGTTAAACGGGAAATTTCTTTGGGGCACCACCTGTTAACGTGGGAAGATGAAGCCTTGCACGAAATTAAAAGACACTATGTGCTTACTTTTTGCCTTATTAGTTTTGGTCCATCACTTAAGATGCTGGATTAGGGGGTAAAACGGCACTTGCAAAATTATTTATGTTGATTTTGTTGAAAATGGTACATTTAGCGATGCTGCGTCCTTCCTAATAATACTAAAATTATTATTTTTGGCGGATAAAATAGTTTCGCCCCCGCTCTTAATATTCGGACCATAATTAGTTCGATGGGGCTAAAGGGGAGCTGGCAATTGGGTTTTTTTACCTGAAATTGATGCTTATGGCAAATTTTTTTGGTGGACTACCTGTTAACGTAGGAAGATGAATCCTCGTTTAAAATTCTAGGACACTATAGGCTTCCTTTCTGCATTAACAGTTTTGGTCCATCACTCATAGATGCTGAATTACGGGATAAAACGGCACTTGCACACATTTTTCATCTTGAATTTGTTGAAAATGATGTTAAACGGGAAATTTCTTTGGGGCACCACCTGTTAACGTGGGAAGATGAAGCCTTGCACGAAATTAAAAGACACTATGTGCTTACTTTTTGCCTTATTAGTTTTGGTCCATCACTTAAGATGCTGGATTAGGGGGTAAAACGGCACTTGCAAAATTATTTATGTTGATTTTGTTGAAAATGGTACATTTAGCGATGCTGCGTCCTTCCTAATAATACTAAAATTATTATTTTTGGCGGATAAAATAGTTTCGCCCCCGCTCTTAATATTCGGACCATAATTAGTTCGATGGGGCTAAAGGGGAGCTGGCAATTGGGTTTTTTTACCTGAAATTGATGCTTATGGCAAATTTTTTTGGTGGACTACCTGTTAACGTAGGAAGATGAATCCTCGTTTAAAATTCTAGGACACTATAGGCTTCCTTTCTGCATTAACAGTTTTGGTCCATCACTCATAGATGCTGAATTACGGGATAAAACGGCACTTGCACACATTTTTCATCTTGAATTTGTTGAAAATGATGTTAAACGGGAAATTTCTTTGGGGCACCACCTGTTAACGTGGGAAGATGAAGCCTTGCACGAAATTAAAAGACACTATGTGCTTACTTTTTGCCTTATTAGTTTTGGTCCATCACTTAAGATGCTGGATTAGGGGGTAAAACGGCACTTGCAAAATTATTTATGTTGATTTTGTTGAAAATGGTACATTTAGCGATGCTGCGTCCTTCCTAATAATACTAAAATTATTATTTTTGGCGGATAAAATAGTTTCGCCCCCGCTCTTAATATTCGGACCATAATTAGTTCGATGGGGCTAAAGGGGAGCTGGCAATTGGGTTTTTTTACCTGAAATTGATGCTTATGGCAAATTTTTTTGGTGGACTACCTGTTAACGTAGGAAGATGAATCCTCGTTTAAAATTCTAGGACACTATAGGCTTCCTTTCTGCATTAACAGTTTTGGTCCATCACTCATAGATGCTGAATTACGGGATAAAACGGCACTTGCACACATTTTTCATCTTGAATTTGTTGAAAATGATGTTAAACGGGAAATTTCTTTGGGGCACCACCTGTTAACGTGGGAAGATGAAGCCTTGCACGAAATTAAAAGACACTATGTGCTTACTTTTTGCCTTATTAGTTTTGGTCCATCACTTAAGATGCTGGATTAGGGGGTAAAACGGCACTTGCAAAATTATTTATGTTGATTTTGTTGAAAATGGTACATTTAGCGATGCTGCGTCCTTCCTAATAATACTAAAATTATTATTTTTGGCGGATAAAATAGTTTCGCCCCCGCTCTTAATATTCGGACCATAATTAGTTCGATGGGGCTAAAGGGGAGCTGGCAATTGGGTTTTTTTACCTGAAATTGATGCTTATGGCAAATTTTTTTGGTGGACTACCTGTTAACGTAGGAAGATGAATCCTCGTTTAAAATTCTAGGACACTATAGGCTTCCTTTCTGCATTAACAGTTTTGGTCCATCACTCATAGATGCTGAATTACGGGATAAAACGGCACTTGCACACATTTTTCATCTTGAATTTGTTGAAAATGATGTTAAACGGGAAATTTCTTTGGGGCACCACCTGTTAACGTGGGAAGATGAAGCCTTGCACGAAATTAAAAGACACTATGTGCTTACTTTTTGCCTTATTAGTTTTGGTCCATCACTTAAGATGCTGGATTAGGGGGTAAAACGGCACTTGCAAAATTATTTATGTTGATTTTGTTGAAAATGGTACATTTAGCGATGCTGCGTCCTTCCTAATAATACTAAAATTATTATTTTTGGCGGATAAAATAGTTTCGCCCCCGCTCTTAATATTCGGACCATAATTAGTTCGATGGGGCTAAAGGGGAGCTGGCAATTGGGTTTTTTTACCTGAAATTGATGCTTATGGCAAATTTTTTTGGTGGACTACCTGTTAACGTAGGAAGATGAATCCTCGTTTAAAATTCTAGGACACTATAGGCTTCCTTTCTGCATTAACAGTTTTGGTCCATCACTCATAGATGCTGAATTACGGGATAAAACGGCACTTGCACACATTTTTCATCTTGAATTTGTTGAAAATGATGTTAAACGGGAAATTTCTTTGGGGCACCACCTGTTAACGTGGGAAGATGAAGCCTTGCACGAAATTAAAAGACACTATGTGCTTACTTTTTGCCTTATTAGTTTTGGTCCATCACTTAAGATGCTGGATTAGGGGGTAAAACGGCACTTGCAAAATTATTTATGTTGATTTTGTTGAAAATGGTACATTTAGCGATGCTGCGTCCTTCCTAATAATACTAAAATTATTATTTTTGGCGGATAAAATAGTTTCGCCCCCGCTCTTAATATTCGGACCATAATTAGTTCGATGGGGCTAAAGGGGAGCTGGCAATTGGGTTTTTTTACCTGAAATTGATGCTTATGGCAAATTTTTTTGGTGGACTACCTGTTAACGTAGGAAGATGAATCCTCGTTTAAAATTCTAGGACACTATAGGCTTCCTTTCTGCATTAACAGTTTTGGTCCATCACTCATAGATGCTGAATTACGGGATAAAACGGCACTTGCACACATTTTTCATCTTGAATTTGTTGAAAATGATGTTAAACGGGAAATTTCTTTGGGGCACCACCTGTTAACGTGGGAAGATGAAGCCTTGCACGAAATTAAAAGACACTATGTGCTTACTTTTTGCCTTATTAGTTTTGGTCCATCACTTAAGATGCTGGATTAGGGGGTAAAACGGCACTTGCAAAATTATTTATGTTGATTTTGTTGAAAATGGTACATTTAGCGATGCTGCGTCCTTCCTAATAATACTAAAATTATTATTTTTGGCGGATAAAATAGTTTCGCCCCCGCTCTTAATATTCGGACCATAATTAGTTCGATGGGGCTAAAGGGGAGCTGGCAATTGGGTTTTTTTACCTGAAATTGATGCTTATGGCAAATTTTTTTGGTGGACTACCTGTTAACGTAGGAAGATGAATCCTCGTTTAAAATTCTAGGACACTATAGGCTTCCTTTCTGCATTAACAGTTTTGGTCCATCACTCATAGATGCTGAATTACGGGATAAAACGGCACTTGCACACATTTTTCATCTTGAATTTGTTGAAAATGATGTTAAACGGGAAATTTCTTTGGGGCACCACCTGTTAACGTGGGAAGATGAAGCCTTGCACGAAATTAAAAGACACTATGTGCTTACTTTTTGCCTTATTAGTTTTGGTCCATCACTTAAGATGCTGGATTAGGGGGTAAAACGGCACTTGCAAAATTATTTATGTTGATTTTGTTGAAAATGGTACATTTAGCGATGCTGCGTCCTTCCTAATAATACTAAAATTATTATTTTTGGCGGATAAAATAGTTTCGCCCCCGCTCTTAATATTCGGACCATAATTAGTTCGATGGGGCTAAAGGGGAGCTGGCAATTGGGTTTTTTTACCTGAAATTGATGCTTATGGCAAATTTTTTTGGTGGACTACCTGTTAACGTAGGAAGATGAATCCTCGTTTAAAATTCTAGGACACTATAGGCTTCCTTTCTGCATTAACAGTTTTGGTCCATCACTCATAGATGCTGAATTACGGGATAAAACGGCACTTGCACACATTTTTCATCTTGAATTTGTTGAAAATGATGTTAAACGGGAAATTTCTTTGGGGCACCACCTGTTAACGTGGGAAGATGAAGCCTTGCACGAAATTAAAAGACACTATGTGCTTACTTTTTGCCTTATTAGTTTTGGTCCATCACTTAAGATGCTGGATTAGGGGGTAAAACGGCACTTGCAAAATTATTTATGTTGATTTTGTTGAAAATGGTACATTTAGCGATGCTGCGTCCTTCCTAATAATACTAAAATTATTATTTTTGGCGGATAAAATAGTTTCGCCCCCGCTCTTAATATTCGGACCATAATTAGTTCGATGGGGCTAAAGGGGAGCTGGCAATTGGGTTTTTTTACCTGAAATTGATGCTTATGGCAAATTTTTTTGGTGGACTACCTGTTAACGTAGGAAGATGAATCCTCGTTTAAAATTCTAGGACACTATAGGCTTCCTTTCTGCATTAACAGTTTTGGTCCATCACTCATAGATGCTGAATTACGGGATAAAACGGCACTTGCACACATTTTTCATCTTGAATTTGTTGAAAATGATGTTAAACGGGAAATTTCTTTGGGGCACCACCTGTTAACGTGGGAAGATGAAGCCTTGCACGAAATTAAAAGACACTATGTGCTTACTTTTTGCCTTATTAGTTTTGGTCCATCACTTAAGATGCTGGATTAGGGGGTAAAACGGCACTTGCAAAATTATTTATGTTGATTTTGTTGAAAATGGTACATTTAGCGATGCTGCGTCCTTCCTAATAATACTAAAATTATTATTTTTGGCGGATAAAATAGTTTCGCCCCCGCTCTTAATATTCGGACCATAATTAGTTCGATGGGGCTAAAGGGGAGCTGGCAATTGGGTTTTTTTACCTGAAATTGATGCTTATGGCAAATTTTTTTGGTGGACTACCTGTTAACGTAGGAAGATGAATCCTCGTTTAAAATTCTAGGACACTATAGGCTTCCTTTCTGCATTAACAGTTTTGGTCCATCACTCATAGATGCTGAATTACGGGATAAAACGGCACTTGCACACATTTTTCATCTTGAATTTGTTGAAAATGATGTTAAACGGGAAATTTCTTTGGGGCACCACCTGTTAACGTGGGAAGATGAAGCCTTGCACGAAATTAAAAGACACTATGTGCTTACTTTTTGCCTTATTAGTTTTGGTCCATCACTTAAGATGCTGGATTAGGGGGTAAAACGGCACTTGCAAAATTATTTATGTTGATTTTGTTGAAAATGGTACATTTAGCGATGCTGCGTCCTTCCTAATAATACTAAAATTATTATTTTTGGCGGATAAAATAGTTTCGCCCCCGCTCTTAATATTCGGACCATAATTAGTTCGATGGGGCTAAAGGGGAGCTGGCAATTGGGTTTTTTTACCTGAAATTGATGCTTATGGCAAATTTTTTTGGTGGACTACCTGTTAACGTAGGAAGATGAATCCTCGTTTAAAATTCTAGGACACTATAGGCTTCCTTTCTGCATTAACAGTTTTGGTCCATCACTCATAGATGCTGAATTACGGGATAAAACGGCACTTGCACACATTTTTCATCTTGAATTTGTTGAAAATGATGTTAAACGGGAAATTTCTTTGGGGCACCACCTGTTAACGTGGGAAGATGAAGCCTTGCACGAAATTAAAAGACACTATGTGCTTACTTTTTGCCTTATTAGTTTTGGTCCATCACTTAAGATGCTGGATTAGGGGGTAAAACGGCACTTGCAAAATTATTTATGTTGATTTTGTTGAAAATGGTACATTTAGCGATGCTGCGTCCTTCCTAATAATACTAAAATTATTATTTTTGGCGGATAAAATAGTTTCGCCCCCGCTCTTAATATTCGGACCATAATTAGTTCGATGGGGCTAAAGGGGAGCTGGCAATTGGGTTTTTTTACCTGAAATTGATGCTTATGGCAAATTTTTTTGGTGGACTACCTGTTAACGTAGGAAGATGAATCCTCGTTTAAAATTCTAGGACACTATAGGCTTCCTTTCTGCATTAACAGTTTTGGTCCATCACTCATAGATGCTGAATTACGGGATAAAACGGCACTTGCACACATTTTTCATCTTGAATTTGTTGAAAATGATGTTAAACGGGAAATTTCTTTGGGGCACCACCTGTTAACGTGGGAAGATGAAGCCTTGCACGAAATTAAAAGACACTATGTGCTTACTTTTTGCCTTATTAGTTTTGGTCCATCACTTAAGATGCTGGATTAGGGGGTAAAACGGCACTTGCAAAATTATTTATGTTGATTTTGTTGAAAATGGTACATTTAGCGATGCTGCGTCCTTCCTAATAATACTAAAATTATTATTTTTGGCGGATAAAATAGTTTCGCCCCCGCTCTTAATATTCGGACCATAATTAGTTCGATGGGGCTAAAGGGGAGCTGGCAATTGGGTTTTTTTACCTGAAATTGATGCTTATGGCAAATTTTTTTGGTGGACTACCTGTTAACGTAGGAAGATGAATCCTCGTTTAAAATTCTAGGACACTATAGGCTTCCTTTCTGCATTAACAGTTTTGGTCCATCACTCATAGATGCTGAATTACGGGATAAAACGGCACTTGCACACATTTTTCATCTTGAATTTGTTGAAAATGATGTTAAACGGGAAATTTCTTTGGGGCACCACCTGTTAACGTGGGAAGATGAAGCCTTGCACGAAATTAAAAGACACTATGTGCTTACTTTTTGCCTTATTAGTTTTGGTCCATCACTTAAGATGCTGGATTAGGGGGTAAAACGGCACTTGCAAAATTATTTATGTTGATTTTGTTGAAAATGGTACATTTAGCGATGCTGCGTCCTTCCTAATAATACTAAAATTATTATTTTTGGCGGATAAAATAGTTTCGCCCCCGCTCTTAATATTCGGACCATAATTAGTTCGATGGGGCTAAAGGGGAGCTGGCAATTGGGTTTTTTTACCTGAAATTGATGCTTATGGCAAATTTTTTTGGTGGACTACCTGTTAACGTAGGAAGATGAATCCTCGTTTAAAATTCTAGGACACTATAGGCTTCCTTTCTGCATTAACAGTTTTGGTCCATCACTCATAGATGCTGAATTACGGGATAAAACGGCACTTGCACACATTTTTCATCTTGAATTTGTTGAAAATGATGTTAAACGGGAAATTTCTTTGGGGCACCACCTGTTAACGTGGGAAGATGAAGCCTTGCACGAAATTAAAAGACACTATGTGCTTACTTTTTGCCTTATTAGTTTTGGTCCATCACTTAAGATGCTGGATTAGGGGGTAAAACGGCACTTGCAAAATTATTTATGTTGATTTTGTTGAAAATGGTACATTTAGCGATGCTGCGTCCTTCCTAATAATACTAAAATTATTATTTTTGGCGGATAAAATAGTTTCGCCCCCGCTCTTAATATTCGGACCATAATTAGTTCGATGGGGCTAAAGGGGAGCTGGCAATTGGGTTTTTTTACCTGAAATTGATGCTTATGGCAAATTTTTTTGGTGGACTACCTGTTAACGTAGGAAGATGAATCCTCGTTTAAAATTCTAGGACACTATAGGCTTCCTTTCTGCATTAACAGTTTTGGTCCATCACTCATAGATGCTGAATTACGGGATAAAACGGCACTTGCACACATTTTTCATCTTGAATTTGTTGAAAATGATGTTAAACGGGAAATTTCTTTGGGGCACCACCTGTTAACGTGGGAAGATGAAGCCTTGCACGAAATTAAAAGACACTATGTGCTTACTTTTTGCCTTATTAGTTTTGGTCCATCACTTAAGATGCTGGATTAGGGGGTAAAACGGCACTTGCAAAATTATTTATGTTGATTTTGTTGAAAATGGTACATTTAGCGATGCTGCGTCCTTCCTAATAATACTAAAATTATTATTTTTGGCGGATAAAATAGTTTCGCCCCCGCTCTTAATATTCGGACCATAATTAGTTCGATGGGGCTAAAGGGGAGCTGGCAATTGGGTTTTTTTACCTGAAATTGATGCTTATGGCAAATTTTTTTGGTGGACTACCTGTTAACGTAGGAAGATGAATCCTCGTTTAAAATTCTAGGACACTATAGGCTTCCTTTCTGCATTAACAGTTTTGGTCCATCACTCATAGATGCTGAATTACGGGATAAAACGGCACTTGCACACATTTTTCATCTTGAATTTGTTGAAAATGATGTTAAACGGGAAATTTCTTTGGGGCACCACCTGTTAACGTGGGAAGATGAAGCCTTGCACGAAATTAAAAGACACTATGTGCTTACTTTTTGCCTTATTAGTTTTGGTCCATCACTTAAGATGCTGGATTAGGGGGTAAAACGGCACTTGCAAAATTATTTATGTTGATTTTGTTGAAAATGGTACATTTAGCGATGCTGCGTCCTTCCTAATAATACTAAAATTATTATTTTTGGCGGATAAAATAGTTTCGCCCCCGCTCTTAATATTCGGACCATAATTAGTTCGATGGGGCTAAAGGGGAGCTGGCAATTGGGTTTTTTTACCTGAAATTGATGCTTATGGCAAATTTTTTTGGTGGACTACCTGTTAACGTAGGAAGATGAATCCTCGTTT
>CAXIWC010000154.1:0-5000 GCA_964036015.1 Leptarthrus brevirostris
AACACGAAAAATGTGCATGTACATATCGAATCATAAGGTTCAGACTTATTTTCATATGTGATGATTGTATTAAAAAATGTCATCTACTAAGAAAATTCAAATAATTTTCATGATAATTTTATATTCCAGAGATATAAATTTGTTACCATTTATAAAATGAGGTAAAATTTATTATCATAACTATATGAAAAAATTTCATAAAATTTTTTTTACTCTATTTTAGCATAGAAAGCACTTTAAAGCAATTTTTACAATAACACAAAAAATGTGCATGTACATATCGAATCATAAGGTTCAGACTTATTTTCATATGTGATGATTGTATTAAAAAATGTCATCTACTAAGAAAATTCAAATAATTTTCATGATAAGTTTATATTCCAGAGATATAATTTTGTTACCATTTATAAAATGAGGTAAAATTTATTATCATAACTATATGAAAAAATTTCATAAAATTTTTTTTACCCTATTTTAGCATAGAAAGCACTTTAAAGCAATTTTTACAATAACACAAAAAATGTGCATGTACATATCGAATCATAAGGTTCAGACTTATTTTCATATGTGATGATTGTATTAGTTTAGCTAGTTGGTTCCCCAGAACCATTGTATGGACTGTTGTCTGAATCAAGTGTTTCAGTAATACTTGCAAAAAATATTCTCCAGGTACGACTATGATCGATTTTATAGAAATATAGAGATGATCTTATATAGTCAAATTATATATGAGAAAATTTCTCATTTCAAAAAACGTTTCTCTTTGATTTGCTAAAACTTATTATTATAAGAAAGCCACAAGGGGTTAAGTCAACCCTTCTAAAAAATTTAGACGAGATCTAAAAATATATTGAAAGTTGTTGAAAGAATAAATAAATTTATTTTTACAATATGTAAATTGTGAAAGTAGATAAATAAATTAATTAAATAATTAATAATAATATATATATTGTTATTACAATATATATAAAAACAAAATGTGAACATTATTCTGGTTGATCCTGCCAGTAGTTATATGCTTGTCTCAAAGATTAAGCCATGCATGTCTAAGTACAAACAATTCTAAAGTGAAACCGCAAAAGGCTCATTATATCAGTTATGGTTTATTAGATCGTTAACAGTTACTTGGATAACTGTGGTAATTCTAGAGCTAATACATGCAATATAAACACGGACCTTTGGGACGTGTGCTTTTATTAGGCTAAAACCAAGCGATACCTTAGGGGATCGTAATAATGGTTGAACTCTAGATAATTTGCAGATCGTATGGTCTTGTACCGACGACAGATCTTTCAAATGTCTGCCCTATCAACTATTGATGGTAGTATCTTGGACTACCATGGTTGCAACGGGTAACGGGGAATCAGGGTTCGATTCCGGAGAGGGAGCCTGAGAAACGGCTACCACATCTAAGGAAGGCAGCAGGCGCGTAAATTACCCACTCCCAGTACGGGGAGGTAGTGACGAAAAATAACAATACAGGACTCATATCCGAGGCCCTGTAATTGGAATGAGTACACTTTAAATCCTTTAACAAGGACCCATTAGAGGGCAAGTCTGGTGCCAGCAGCCGCGGTAATTCCAGCTCTAATAGCGTATATTAAAGTTGTTGCGGTTAAAACGTTCGTAGTTGAATCTGTGCTCCATACGGGTAGTACAACTAAAGTATTGGTTCGTACGTTACCTTATGTTATGCGAGCGTATTACCGGTGGAGTTCTAATATATATTTTTTCAATTTATTGAATTTAATATATATAACTCCTATTTATACCCGCTTCAGTGCTCTTTATCGAGTGTTGTTGTGGGCCGGTACAATTACTTTGAACAAATTAGAGTGCTTAAAGCAGGCTTCAAACGCCTGAATATTTTGTGCATGGAATAATGAAATAAGACCTCTGTTCTACTTTCATTGGTTTTTAGATCAAGAGGTAATGATTAATAGAAGCAGTTGGGGGCATTAGTATTACGACGCGAGAGGTGAAATTCTTGGACCGTCGTAAGACTAACTTAAGCGAAAGCATTTGCCAAAGATGTTTTCATTAATCAAGAACGAAAGTTAGAGGCTCGAAGGCGATCAGATACCGCCCTAGTTCTAACCATAAACGATGCCAGCTAGCAATTGGGTGTAGCTACTATTATGGCTCTCTCAGTCGCTTCCCGGGAAACCAAAGCTTTTGGGCTCCGGGGGAAGTATGGTTGCAAAGCTGAAACTTAAAGGAATTGACGGAAGGGCACCACCAGGAGTGGAGCCTGCGGCTTAATTTGACTCAACACGGGAAAGCCTACCAGGTCCGAATATAAATGAGTAAGACAGATTGATAGCTCTTTCTCGAATCTATAGGTGGTGGTGCATGGCCGTTCTTAGTTCGTGGAGTGATTTGTCTGGTTAATTCCGATAACGAACGAGACTCAAATATGTTAAATAGATGCATTCAGGATTATGATGTTGAAACCTTGATATAACTGGCTTAACAGCACCCCTACATGCAAATGTAGGACTGTTCTGATTTTGTTTATATTGGGTGGAGTCGTACCTGTTTGTTTGTCCCATTAATACGGACACTAGCTTCTTAAATGGACAAATTGCGTTTAGCAATAATGAGATTGAGCAATAACAGGTCTGTGATGCCCTTAGATGTCCTGGGCTGCACGCGCGCTACAATGAAAGTATCAACGTGTATTTCCTAGACCGAGAGGTCCGGGTAAACCGCTGAATCACTTTCATGCTTGGGATTGTGAACTGAAACTGTTCACATGAACTTGGAATTCCCAGTAAGTGCGAGTCATTAACTCGCATTGACTAAGTCCCTGCCCTTTGTACACACCGCCCGTCGCTACTACCGATTGAATTATTTAGTGAGGTCTCCGGACGTGATCTCTGTGACGCCTTGGTGTTACGGATGTTTCACAAAAGTTGACCAAACTTGATTATTTAGAGGAAGTAAAAGTCGTAACAAGGTTTCCGTAGGTGAACCTGCGGAAGGATCATTAAAGTTAATGAAACTTCCAATAAAACATATTTACTATAATAACTAGAATTGATATTAGCTTATCCTTTCTATTAAAGAATGAATTTGATTAATTCATAAATAGCAAGCCTGTGACTATCCATACTAGTATTCCTAGGATGGACGTCACAGGCTAAGTTGCTTTAAGAAGATTTTTATCTTGTTATTAGCAAAATAAAGTTGCAAATAAAGAATAGCCTGTGACTATCCATACTAGTATTACTTGGATGGACGTCACGGGCTAAATTGCTTAAAAAAACTGAAGAAGTTGTCAGATCTTCTCGGTTAAGGGGTTGTGGGACATCCCCCTGGTTAATTAATTAATTTAATTAACTTAATTGCGCCACAAACAATGTATAATTTGTTGTACTTATTAAGTAAAGATTTATTAGAAATAATAAATTTTGGACATTCGCAACATATAATTATATATTCATTATTTAAAATATTTGACATAAATAAACAAAATTAAAAAGTTATACTCTAAGCGGAGGATCACTTGGCTCATGGGTCGATGAAGAACGCAGCAAACTGTGCGTCATCGTGTGAACTGCAGGACACATGAACATCGACATTTTGAACGCATATTGCAGTTCATGCTATATGTACTTTAATTTATTTTAAAGTGCTGCATGGACTACATATGGTTGAGGGTTGTAAGACTTTCATTATAAAGTTGCTAAAAGAGATATTAATTTATCTCTTTTATAGCACATGTTATATTATTAAAGAATATTAACGTATTCTTTATAATATTAATAATTAAATATATTTATGCTTTTATTTAAATCAAATGTTTAAATAGCATATCTAGATATAAAATCAATTTTTTATTTAGAGAATAGCTCATTTGATTTAAGTTTAATATAAAAGCTAATTTATTTTTTTAAACAACCTCAACTCATATGAGATTACTCCCTGAATTTAAGCATATTAATGAGGGAAGGAAAAGAAACTAACTAGGATTTTCTTAGTAGCGGCGAGCGAAAAGAAATCAAGTTCAGCACTAAGTTATTTTGTTATATTAACAAATATAAGATGCAGTGTATGGAATATCTATAATCTAGTATGATAAATTAACAGTTCAAGTCCTTCTTAAATGAGGCCATTTACCCATAGAGGGTGCCAGGCCCGTAGGTGACGTTAATGATTACTAGAAGATATTTCCTAAGAGTCGTGTTGCTTGATAGTGCAGCACTAATATGGTGGTAAACTCCATCTAAAACTAAATATAACCATGAGACCGATAGCAAACAAGTACCGTGAGGGAAAGTTGAAAAGAACTCTGAATAGAGAGTTAAATAGTACGTGAAACTGCTTAGAGGTTAAGCCCGATGAACCTAAATATCCAATATGAAAAATTCATCATTAATAATGCATTAATATTATTTAATGTGTAAATGATGTGCAATTTTTTCATATAAGGACATTGTAATCTGTTAATATAATTAAAAATTTATCATAAGTTCCGTTTGGATCAGTTTATATTTTATTATAAATTTATTTATAATATATATAAAATCCAATTTAAATACGGTTACAGATAAATTATTGACAGATTTTTATATATATAACGCTTACATATTACACATATGTTATAATATAAGAATAATCATGTATTATTTTTTTTATTATATGCGTTTATATGATTAACAATGCTATAGATTTAGGATACCTTCGGGACCCGTCTTGAAACACGGACCAAGGAGTCTAACATGTGTGCAAGTCATTGGGTATTTAAAACCTAAAGGCATAATTAACTTAACTGTTTTTAATGGGATCAATTATATATATTTTAATATATATATTCCATCCCGGGGCGTTCTATATAGTTATGCATTTTAATATATTTATATATTATATATGCCTCTAACTAGAGCGTACCTTGAGCATATATGTTGTGACCCGAAAGATGGTGAACTATACTTGATCAGGTTGAAGTCAGGGGAAACCCTGATGGAAGACCGAAGCAGTTCTGACGTGCAAATCGA
>CAXIWC010000154.1:15000-20000 GCA_964036015.1 Leptarthrus brevirostris
GGTAAAATTTATTATCATAACTATATGAAAAAATTTCATAAAATTTTTTTTACTCTATTTTAGCATAGAAAGCACTTTAAAGCAATTTTTACAATAACACGAAAAATGTGCATGTACATATCGAATCATAAGGTTCAGACTTATTTTCATATGTGATGATTGTATTAAAAAATGTCATCTACTAAGAAAATTCAAATAATTTTCATGATAATTTTATATTCCAGAGATATAAATTTGTTACCATTTATAAAATGAGGTAAAATTTATTATCATAACTATATGAAAAAATTTCATAAAATTTTTTTTACTCTATTTTAGCATAGAAAGCACTTTAAAGCAATTTTTACAATAACACAAAAAATGTGCATGTACATATCGAATCATAAGGTTCAGACTTATTTTCATATGTGATGATTGTATTAAAAAATGTCATCTACTAAGAAAATTCAAATAATTTTCATGATAAGTTTATATTCCAGAGATATAATTTTGTTACCATTTATAAAATGAGGTAAAATTTATTATCATAACTATATGAAAAAATTTCATAAAATTTTTTTTACCCTATTTTAGCATAGAAAGCACTTTAAAGCAATTTTTACAATAACACAAAAAATGTGCATGTACATATCGAATCATAAGGTTCAGACTTATTTTCATATGTGATGATTGTATTAGTTTAGCTAGTTGGTTCCCCAGAACCATTGTATGGACTGTTGTCTGAATCAAGTGTTTCAGTAATACTTGCAAAAAATATTCTCCAGGTACGACTATGATCGATTTTATAGAAATATAGAGATGATCTTATATAGTCAAATTATATATGAGAAAATTTCTCATTTCAAAAAACGTTTCTCTTTGATTTGCTAAAACTTATTATTATAAGAAAGCCACAAGGGGTTAAGTCAACCCTTCTAAAAAATTTAGACGAGATCTAAAAATATATTGAAAGTTGTTGAAAGAATAAATAAATTTATTTTTACAATATGTAAATTGTGAAAGTAGATAAATAAATTAATTAAATAATTAATAATAATATATATATTGTTATTACAATATATATAAAAACAAAATGTGAACATTATTCTGGTTGATCCTGCCAGTAGTTATATGCTTGTCTCAAAGATTAAGCCATGCATGTCTAAGTACAAACAATTCTAAAGTGAAACCGCAAAAGGCTCATTATATCAGTTATGGTTTATTAGATCGTTAACAGTTACTTGGATAACTGTGGTAATTCTAGAGCTAATACATGCAATATAAACACGGACCTTTGGGACGTGTGCTTTTATTAGGCTAAAACCAAGCGATACCTTAGGGGATCGTAATAATGGTTGAACTCTAGATAATTTGCAGATCGTATGGTCTTGTACCGACGACAGATCTTTCAAATGTCTGCCCTATCAACTATTGATGGTAGTATCTTGGACTACCATGGTTGCAACGGGTAACGGGGAATCAGGGTTCGATTCCGGAGAGGGAGCCTGAGAAACGGCTACCACATCTAAGGAAGGCAGCAGGCGCGTAAATTACCCACTCCCAGTACGGGGAGGTAGTGACGAAAAATAACAATACAGGACTCATATCCGAGGCCCTGTAATTGGAATGAGTACACTTTAAATCCTTTAACAAGGACCCATTAGAGGGCAAGTCTGGTGCCAGCAGCCGCGGTAATTCCAGCTCTAATAGCGTATATTAAAGTTGTTGCGGTTAAAACGTTCGTAGTTGAATCTGTGCTCCATACGGGTAGTACAACTAAAGTATTGGTTCGTACGTTACCTTATGTTATGCGAGCGTATTACCGGTGGAGTTCTAATATATATTTTTTCAATTTATTGAATTTAATATATATAACTCCTATTTATACCCGCTTCAGTGCTCTTTATCGAGTGTTGTTGTGGGCCGGTACAATTACTTTGAACAAATTAGAGTGCTTAAAGCAGGCTTCAAACGCCTGAATATTTTGTGCATGGAATAATGAAATAAGACCTCTGTTCTACTTTCATTGGTTTTTAGATCAAGAGGTAATGATTAATAGAAGCAGTTGGGGGCATTAGTATTACGACGCGAGAGGTGAAATTCTTGGACCGTCGTAAGACTAACTTAAGCGAAAGCATTTGCCAAAGATGTTTTCATTAATCAAGAACGAAAGTTAGAGGCTCGAAGGCGATCAGATACCGCCCTAGTTCTAACCATAAACGATGCCAGCTAGCAATTGGGTGTAGCTACTATTATGGCTCTCTCAGTCGCTTCCCGGGAAACCAAAGCTTTTGGGCTCCGGGGGAAGTATGGTTGCAAAGCTGAAACTTAAAGGAATTGACGGAAGGGCACCACCAGGAGTGGAGCCTGCGGCTTAATTTGACTCAACACGGGAAAGCCTACCAGGTCCGAATATAAATGAGTAAGACAGATTGATAGCTCTTTCTCGAATCTATAGGTGGTGGTGCATGGCCGTTCTTAGTTCGTGGAGTGATTTGTCTGGTTAATTCCGATAACGAACGAGACTCAAATATGTTAAATAGATGCATTCAGGATTATGATGTTGAAACCTTGATATAACTGGCTTAACAGCACCCCTACATGCAAATGTAGGACTGTTCTGATTTTGTTTATATTGGGTGGAGTCGTACCTGTTTGTTTGTCCCATTAATACGGACACTAGCTTCTTAAATGGACAAATTGCGTTTAGCAATAATGAGATTGAGCAATAACAGGTCTGTGATGCCCTTAGATGTCCTGGGCTGCACGCGCGCTACAATGAAAGTATCAACGTGTATTTCCTAGACCGAGAGGTCCGGGTAAACCGCTGAATCACTTTCATGCTTGGGATTGTGAACTGAAACTGTTCACATGAACTTGGAATTCCCAGTAAGTGCGAGTCATTAACTCGCATTGACTAAGTCCCTGCCCTTTGTACACACCGCCCGTCGCTACTACCGATTGAATTATTTAGTGAGGTCTCCGGACGTGATCTCTGTGACGCCTTGGTGTTACGGATGTTTCACAAAAGTTGACCAAACTTGATTATTTAGAGGAAGTAAAAGTCGTAACAAGGTTTCCGTAGGTGAACCTGCGGAAGGATCATTAAAGTTAATGAAACTTCCAATAAAACATATTTACTATAATAACTAGAATTGATATTAGCTTATCCTTTCTATTAAAGAATGAATTTGATTAATTCATAAATAGCAAGCCTGTGACTATCCATACTAGTATTCCTAGGATGGACGTCACAGGCTAAGTTGCTTTAAGAAGATTTTTATCTTGTTATTAGCAAAATAAAGTTGCAAATAAAGAATAGCCTGTGACTATCCATACTAGTATTACTTGGATGGACGTCACGGGCTAAATTGCTTAAAAAAACTGAAGAAGTTGTCAGATCTTCTCGGTTAAGGGGTTGTGGGACATCCCCCTGGTTAATTAATTAATTTAATTAACTTAATTGCGCCACAAACAATGTATAATTTGTTGTACTTATTAAGTAAAGATTTATTAGAAATAATAAATTTTGGACATTCGCAACATATAATTATATATTCATTATTTAAAATATTTGACATAAATAAACAAAATTAAAAAGTTATACTCTAAGCGGAGGATCACTTGGCTCATGGGTCGATGAAGAACGCAGCAAACTGTGCGTCATCGTGTGAACTGCAGGACACATGAACATCGACATTTTGAACGCATATTGCAGTTCATGCTATATGTACTTTAATTTATTTTAAAGTGCTGCATGGACTACATATGGTTGAGGGTTGTAAGACTTTCATTATAAAGTTGCTAAAAGAGATATTAATTTATCTCTTTTATAGCACATGTTATATTATTAAAGAATATTAACGTATTCTTTATAATATTAATAATTAAATATATTTATGCTTTTATTTAAATCAAATGTTTAAATAGCATATCTAGATATAAAATCAATTTTTTATTTAGAGAATAGCTCATTTGATTTAAGTTTAATATAAAAGCTAATTTATTTTTTTAAACAACCTCAACTCATATGAGATTACTCCCTGAATTTAAGCATATTAATGAGGGAAGGAAAAGAAACTAACTAGGATTTTCTTAGTAGCGGCGAGCGAAAAGAAATCAAGTTCAGCACTAAGTTATTTTGTTATATTAACAAATATAAGATGCAGTGTATGGAATATCTATAATCTAGTATGATAAATTAACAGTTCAAGTCCTTCTTAAATGAGGCCATTTACCCATAGAGGGTGCCAGGCCCGTAGGTGACGTTAATGATTACTAGAAGATATTTCCTAAGAGTCGTGTTGCTTGATAGTGCAGCACTAATATGGTGGTAAACTCCATCTAAAACTAAATATAACCATGAGACCGATAGCAAACAAGTACCGTGAGGGAAAGTTGAAAAGAACTCTGAATAGAGAGTTAAATAGTACGTGAAACTGCTTAGAGGTTAAGCCCGATGAACCTAAATATCCAATATGAAAAATTCATCATTAATAATGCATTAATATTATTTAATGTGTAAATGATGTGCAATTTTTTCATATAAGGACATTGTAATCTGTTAATATAATTAAAAATTTATCATAAGTTCCGTTTGGATCAGTTTATATTTTATTATAAATTTATTTATAATATATATAAAATCCAATTTAAATACGGTTACAGATAAATTATTGACAGATTTTTATATATATAACGCTTACATATTACACATATGTTATAATATAAGAATAATCATGTATTATTTTTTTTATTATATGCGTTTATATGATTAACAATGCTATAGATTTAGGATACCTTCGGGACCCGTCTTGAAACACGGACCAAGGAGTCTAACATGTGTGCAAGTCATTGGGTATTTAAAACCTAAAGGCATAATTAACTTAACTGTTTTTAATGGGATCAATTATATATATTTTAATATATATATTCCATCCCGGGGCGTTCTATATAGTTATGCATTTTAATATATTTATATATTATATATGCCTCTAACTAGAGCGTACCTTGAGCATATA
>CAXIWC010000155.1:0-29743 GCA_964036015.1 Leptarthrus brevirostris
TTTGTAAATCTTATCAAATAGAAATGTTCTTAGACAAAGTATATGGAAAATTTTGAAATATTTAATTAATATATTATCGAAATTAATACTCCTTTCGTACATATTCTCATCATTTCATATACCAAAACGTTTGGAAAAAAATTATCTTTTCAATACAGTCTTAATAATATTTTAAATTGCGTCATTAAAAAAAATCGCCGCTATTTATTCAAATAAAAAAAAAATTTCTAATTATGTATTTGATGTGTAAAATTTGTTAGCTTTTCCAGGAAATTCTTTCATTGTAATAATTCAAATTGAATAATATTTTACTCTTTAATAAAATAATTTGTGGTCCTGAAAAGGACCGTTTTTTGTTTTTAAAGTTATCGAAATAAATTTTTAAGCACGTTCACCTCGAATACGACGAGCCAATTGAATGTCTTTTGGCATTATTGTAACACGTTTAGCATGGATAGCACACAAATTAGTATCCTCAAATAATCCAACTAAATATGCTTCACTAGCCTCTTGTAATGCCATAACTGCAGAGCTTTGAAAACGCAAATCGGTTTTAAAATCTTGAGCAATTTCACGTACAAGTCGTTGAAAAGGTAATTTACGAATAAGCAATTCAGTACTCTTTTGATAACGACGAATTTCACGAAGAGCTACTGTACCGGGGCGATAACGATGAGGCTTTTTAACACCACCAGTTGCTGGAGCACTTTTACGGGCTGCTTTTGTAGCCAATTGCTTACGAGGAGCCTTTCCTCCCGTAGATTTACGAGCAGTTTGCTTAGTACGAGCCATTGCTTTATTTTTCACTCACTTTAACTCTACCAGAAAATTAAAACACTTCTCACAAAAAGAACTTTTCACTTCACTTGAACCGAACACGAGGAGTCACAGTTTAGAAATACCATTTACGCTGCTTTAACCCAAGTATTTATAGAAAAATTCTCCCTTCTCCACTTTTAGCTTTATACGTTTTCCCCTCCATCAATTTCATTTGGTTTGGGTGAGAAATTTTTCTATAAATTGAGTGGTACACTCTCGGTAAATTTCATAAAGTGTGTGACAGTGCTAAAGTGAAGTGTTCTTTCTTATAATTCTGTTGAAGTGAAGTAAATTTAAAATGACTGGTCGCGGCAAAGGTGGTAAAGGTTTAGGAAAAGGTGGTGCTAAGCGTCATCGTAAAGTTCTTCGTGATAATATTCAAGGTATTACAAAACCAGCTATTCGCCGTTTAGCACGACGAGGTGGCGTTAAGCGTATATCGGGTTTAATTTATGAAGAAACCCGTGGTGTACTTAAAGTGTTTCTTGAAAATGTTATTCGTGATGCTGTTACATATACCGAGCATGCAAAAAGAAAAACAGTTACTGCAATGGATGTTGTATATGCATTAAAAAGGCAAGGACGTACATTATATGGTTTTGGCGGTTAAGAGTGAAATTTTTTATTTGATTGAAAATGAAAACGGTCCTTTTCAGGGCCACAAACAATTAACAAAGAGTAAAAATATATAATATATTAATCTTAATAGGTGTGGTCGTTAAATTTTATAGGGGTTAGGAGAAGAAAAGATTTTTTTTAGGCTTATCAAAATTAAAAAAAAAATGTTTTTTTTTGCATATCTTATTATACCCGAAAAAAATAAAAATTTCAGTTTAATACATAATTTTTTCTATATCTTATTATAGATAGGTTTTTTTCAGTATAACTGAAAAAAAAATTCAATTCGATTCGATTATAAAAAAAAAAAAAATTTATTAAAAAAGACTACTGTATGTAAATATAAATTTTACTCTTTGATAAAAGATATGGTGGTCCTGAAAAGGACCGTTTTGTTAAAGAGCTGTCGGAAAAATAAAATATTTATGCCTTCTTTTCAGTTTTTTTGGGTAAAAGAACAGCTTGAATATTTGGTAAAACACCACCTTGAGCAATTGTCACACCAGAAAGCAATTTATTTAATTCTTCATCATTACGGATGGCTAATTGTAAATGTCGTGGAATAATTCTTGTTTTTTTATTGTCACGTGCAGCATTTCCAGCTAATTCAAGAACTTCAGCAGCTAAATATTCCATAACAGCTGCCAAATAAACTGGAGCACCAGCACCGACACGTTCAGCATAATTTCCTTTTCTCAATAAACGATGAATACGACCAACAGGAAATTGTAGTCCAGCACGATTTGATCGAGATTTTGCCTTTCCCTTAACTTTTCCACCTTTACCACGACCAGACATTTTATTTAATTCTTTAATTCACTTGACACGTCTACACAGCACAGCACTTTTCACTTGAATGACGAAGTAAATGGTTGACTCACTTATTTATGTAAAAATTGAACGAAGAAAATTCAAAAACGAAAGAGAATGGAGGGGAGATATTGATTGTCTCCAGACTAAATAAATATGAGCAGAAAGAGATAGAAATTGAACAGTTTGTGTTAAACCGTGAACGGGTGAAGATAAGTGAAGTGAAATTGTGAAAATGCCTCCTAAAACGAGTGGTAAAGCTGCTAAAAAAGCTGGTAAAGCGCAGAAAAACATATCTAAGACCGATAAGAAAAAGAAGCGCAAGAGGAAGGAAAGTTATGCTATCTACATTTACAAAGTTTTAAAGCAAGTTCATCCTGATACTGGAATTTCGTCGAAGGCAATGAGTATTATGAACAGTTTTGTGAATGATATTTTTGAACGTATTGCTGCTGAAGCATCTCGTTTAGCGCATTACAATAAACGTTCGACAATTACGAGTCGTGAGATTCAGACTGCTGTAAGACTTTTGCTACCAGGTGAACTTGCCAAGCACGCCGTTAGTGAAGGAACTAAAGCTGTTACAAAATATACCAGTTCCAAGTAAAATTACAAACCGTATTACTAAATGGCCCTTTTCAGGGCCGCCAAATATTAATAAAAAGAGTTAAAATTATTATTGAATATTATGCAGTTTTTTTAGTTATTTGTAAATCTTATCAAATAGAAATGTTCTTAGACAAAGTATATGGAAAATTTTGAAATATTTAATTAATATATTATCGAAATTAATACTCCTTTCGTACATATTCTCATCATTTCATATACCAAAACGTTTGGAAAAAAATTATTTTTTCAATACAGTCTTAATAATATTTTAAATTGCGTCATTAAAAAAAATCGCCGCTATTTATTCAAATAAAAAAAAAATTTCTAATTATGTATTTGATGTGTAAAATTTGTTAGCTTTTCCAGGAAATTCTTTCATTGTAATAATTCAAATTGAATAATATTTTACTCTTTAATAAAATAATTTGTGGTCCTGAAAAGGACCGTTTTTTGTTTTTAAAGTTATCGAAATAAATTTTTAAGCACGTTCACCTCGAATACGACGAGCCAATTGAATGTCTTTTGGCATTATTGTAACACGTTTAGCATGGATAGCACACAAATTAGTATCCTCAAATAATCCAACTAAATATGCTTCACTAGCCTCTTGTAATGCCATAACTGCAGAGCTTTGAAAACGCAAATCGGTTTTAAAATCTTGAGCAATTTCACGTACAAGTCGTTGAAAAGGTAATTTACGAATAAGCAATTCAGTACTCTTTTGATAACGACGAATTTCACGAAGAGCTACTGTACCGGGGCGATAACGATGAGGCTTTTTAACACCACCAGTTGCTGGAGCACTTTTACGGGCTGCTTTTGTCGCCAATTGCTTACGAGGAGCCTTTCCTCCCGTAGATTTACGAGCAGTTTGCTTAGTACGAGCCATTGCTTTATTTTTCACTCACTTTAACTCTACCAGAAAATTAAAACACTTCTCAAAAAAAGAACTTTTCACTTCACTTGAACCGAACACGAGGAGTCACAGTTTAGAAATACCATTTACGCTGCTTTAACCCAAGTATTTATAGAAAAATTCTCCCTTCTCCACTTTTAGCTTTATACGTTTTCCCCTCCATCAATTTCATTTGGTTTGGGTGAGAAATTTTTCTATAAATTGAGTGGTACACTCTCGGTAAATTTCATAAAGTGTGTGACAGTGCTAAAGTGAAGTGTTCTTTCTTATAATTCTGTTGAAGTGAAGTAAATTTAAAATGACTGGTCGCGGCAAAGGTGGTAAAGGTTTAGGAAAAGGTGGTGCTAAGCGTCATCGTAAAGTTCTTCGTGATAATATTCAAGGTATTACAAAACCAGCTATTCGCCGTTTAGCACGACGAGGTGGCGTTAAGCGTATATCGGGTTTAATTTATGAAGAAACCCGTGGTGTACTTAAAGTGTTTCTTGAAAATGTTATTCGTGATGCTGTTACATATACCGAGCATGCAAAAAGAAAAACAGTTACTGCAATGGATGTTGTATATGCATTAAAAAGGCAAGGACGTACATTATATGGTTTTGGCGGTTAAGAGTGAAATTTTTTATTTGATTGAAAATGAAAACGGTCCTTTTCAGGGCCACAAACAATTAACAAAGAGTAAAAATATATAATATATTAATCTTAATAGGTGTGGTCGTTAAATTTTATAGGGGTTAGGAGAAGAAAAGATTTTTTTAGGCTTATCAAAATTAAAAAAAAAAATTTTTTTTTTGCATATCTTATATCCGAAAAAAATAAAAATGTCAGTTTAATACTACTATACCCGAAAAAAATAAAAATTTCAGTTTAATACATAATTTTTTCTATACCTTATTATAGACAGGTTTTTTTCAGTATAACTGAAAAAAAAATTCAATTCGATTCGATTATAAAAAAAAAAATTTATTAAAAAATACTACTGTATGTAAATATAAATTTTACTCTTTGATAAAAGATATGGTGGTCCTGAAAAGGACCGTTTTGTTAAAGAGCTGTCGGAAAAATAAAATATTTATGCCTTCTTTTCAGTTTTTTTGGGTAAAAGAACAGCTTGAATATTTGGTAAAACACCACCTTGAGCAATTGTCACACCAGAAAGCAATTTATTTAATTCTTCATCATTACGGATGGCTAATTGTAAATGTCGTGGAATAATTCTTGTTTTTTTATTGTCACGTGCAGCATTTCCAGCTAATTCAAGAACTTCAGCAGCTAAATATTCCATAACAGCTGCCAAATAAACTGGAGCACCAGCACCGACACGTTCAGCATAATTTCCTTTTCTCAATAAACGATGAATACGACCAACAGGAAATTGTAGTCCAGCACGATTTGATCGAGATTTTGCCTTTCCCTTAACTTTTCCACCTTTACCACGACCAGACATTTTATTTAATTCTTTAATTCACTTGACACGTCTACACAGCACAGCACTTTTCACTTGAATGACGAAGTAAATGGTTGACTCACTTATTTATGTAAAAATTGAACGAAGAAAATTCAAAACGAAAGAGAATGGAGGGGAGATATTGATTGTCTCCAGACTAAATAAATATGAGCAGAAAGAGATAGAAATTGAACAGTTTGTGTTAAACCGTGAACGGGTGAAGACAAGTGAAGTGAAATTGTGAAAATGCCTCCTAAAACGAGTGGTAAAGCTGCTAAAAAAGCTGGTAAAGCGCAGAAAAACATATCTAAGACCGATAAGAAAAAGAAGCGCAAGAGGAAGGAAAGTTATGCTATCTACATTTACAAAGTTTTAAAGCAAGTTCATCCTGATACTGGAATTTCGTCGAAGGCAATGAGTATTATGAACAGTTTTGTGAATGATATTTTTGAACGTATTGCTGCTGAAGCATCTCGTTTAGCGCATTACAATAAACGTTCGACAATTACGAGTCGTGAGATTCAGACTGCTGTAAGACTTTTGCTACCAGGTGAACTTGCCAAGCACGCCGTTAGTGAAGGAACTAAAGCTGTTACAAAATATACCAGTTCCAAGTAAAATTACAAACCGTATTACTAAATGGCCCTTTTCAGGGCCGCCAAATATTAATAAAAAGAGTTAAAATTATTATTGAATATTATGCAGTTTTTTTAGTTATTTGTAAATCTTATCAAATAGAAATGTTCTTAGACAAAGTATATGGAAAATTTTGAAATATTTAATTAATATATTATCGAAATTAATACTCCTTTCGTACATATTCTCATCATTTCATATACCAAAACGTTTGGAAAAAAATTATTTTTTCAATACAGTCTTAATAATATTTTAAATTGCGTCATTAAAAAAAATCGCCGCTATTTATTCAAATAAAAAAAAAATTTCTAATTATGTATTTGATGTGTAAAATTTGTTAGCTTTTCCAGGAAATTCTTTCATTGTAATAATTCAAATTGAATAATATTTTACTCTTTAATAAAATAATTTGTGGTCCTGAAAAGGACCGTTTTTTGTTTTTAAAGTTATCGAAATAAATTTTTAAGCACGTTCACCTCGAATACGACGAGCCAATTGAATGTCTTTTGGCATTATTGTAACACGTTTAGCATGGATAGCACACAAATTAGTATCCTCAAATAATCCAACTAAATATGCTTCACTAGCCTCTTGTAATGCCATAACTGCAGAGCTTTGAAAACGCAAATCGGTTTTAAAATCTTGAGCAATTTCACGTACAAGTCGTTGAAAAGGTAATTTACGAATAAGCAATTCAGTACTCTTTTGATAACGACGAATTTCACGAAGAGCTACTGTACCGGGGCGATAACGATGAGGCTTTTTAACACCACCAGTTGCTGGAGCACTTTTACGGGCTGCTTTTGTCGCCAATTGCTTACGAGGAGCCTTTCCTCCCGTAGATTTACGAGCAGTTTGCTTAGTACGAGCCATTGCTTTATTTTTCACTCACTTTAACTCTACCAGAAAATTAAAACACTTCTCAAAAAAAGAACTTTTCACTTCACTTGAACCGAACACGAGGAGTCACAGTTTAGAAATACCATTTACGCTGCTTTAACCCAAGTATTTATAGAAAAATTCTCCCTTCTCCACTTTTAGCTTTATACGTTTTCCCCTCCATCAATTTCATTTGGTTTGGGTGAGAAATTTTTCTATAAATTGAGTGGTACACTCTCGGTAAATTTCATAAAGTGTGTGACAGTGCTAAAGTGAAGTGTTCTTTCTTATAATTCTGTTGAAGTGAAGTAAATTTAAAATGACTGGTCGCGGCAAAGGTGGTAAAGGTTTAGGAAAAGGTGGTGCTAAGCGTCATCGTAAAGTTCTTCGTGATAATATTCAAGGTATTACAAAACCAGCTATTCGCCGTTTAGCACGACGAGGTGGCGTTAAGCGTATATCGGGTTTAATTTATGAAGAAACCCGTGGTGTACTTAAAGTGTTTCTTGAAAATGTTATTCGTGATGCTGTTACATATACCGAGCATGCAAAAAGAAAAACAGTTACTGCAATGGATGTTGTATATGCATTAAAAAGGCAAGGACGTACATTATATGGTTTTGGCGGTTAAGAGTGAAATTTTTTATTTGATTGAAAATGAAAACGGTCCTTTTCAGGGCCACAAACAATTAACAAAGAGTAAAAATATATAATATATTAATCTTAATAGGTGTGGTCGTTAAATTTTATAGGGGTTAGGAGAAGAAAAGATTTTTTTAGGCTTATCAAAATTAAAAAAAAAAATTTTTTTTTTGCATATCTTATATCCGAAAAAAATAAAAATGTCAGTTTAATACTACTATACCCGAAAAAAATAAAAATTTCAGTTTAATACATAATTTTTTCTATACCTTATTATAGACAGGTTTTTTTCAGTATAACTGAAAAAAAAATTCAATTCGATTCGATTATAAAAAAAAAAATTTATTAAAAAATACTACTGTATGTAAATATAAATTTTACTCTTTGATAAAAGATATGGTGGTCCTGAAAAGGACCGTTTTGTTAAAGAGCTGTCGGAAAAATAAAATATTTATGCCTTCTTTTCAGTTTTTTTGGGTAAAAGAACAGCTTGAATATTTGGTAAAACACCACCTTGAGCAATTGTCACACCAGAAAGCAATTTATTTAATTCTTCATCATTACGGATGGCTAATTGTAAATGTCGTGGAATAATTCTTGTTTTTTTATTGTCACGTGCAGCATTTCCAGCTAATTCAAGAACTTCAGCAGCTAAATATTCCATAACAGCTGCCAAATAAACTGGAGCACCAGCACCGACACGTTCAGCATAATTTCCTTTTCTCAATAAACGATGAATACGACCAACAGGAAATTGTAGTCCAGCACGATTTGATCGAGATTTTGCCTTTCCCTTAACTTTTCCACCTTTACCACGACCAGACATTTTATTTAATTCTTTAATTCACTTGACACGTCTACACAGCACAGCACTTTTCACTTGAATGACGAAGTAAATGGTTGACTCACTTATTTATGTAAAAATTGAACGAAGAAAATTCAAAACGAAAGAGAATGGAGGGGAGATATTGATTGTCTCCAGACTAAATAAATATGAGCAGAAAGAGATAGAAATTGAACAGTTTGTGTTAAACCGTGAACGGGTGAAGACAAGTGAAGTGAAATTGTGAAAATGCCTCCTAAAACGAGTGGTAAAGCTGCTAAAAAAGCTGGTAAAGCGCAGAAAAACATATCTAAGACCGATAAGAAAAAGAAGCGCAAGAGGAAGGAAAGTTATGCTATCTACATTTACAAAGTTTTAAAGCAAGTTCATCCTGATACTGGAATTTCGTCGAAGGCAATGAGTATTATGAACAGTTTTGTGAATGATATTTTTGAACGTATTGCTGCTGAAGCATCTCGTTTAGCGCATTACAATAAACGTTCGACAATTACGAGTCGTGAGATTCAGACTGCTGTAAGACTTTTGCTACCAGGTGAACTTGCCAAGCACGCCGTTAGTGAAGGAACTAAAGCTGTTACAAAATATACCAGTTCCAAGTAAAATTACAAACCGTATTACTAAATGGCCCTTTTCAGGGCCGCCAAATATTAATAAAAAGAGTTAAAATTATTATTGAATATTATGCAGTTTTTTTAGTTATTTGTAAATCTTATCAAATAGAAATGTTCTTAGACAAAGTATATGGAAAATTTTGAAATATTTAATTAATATATTATCGAAATTAATACTCCTTTCGTACATATTCTCATCATTTCATATACCAAAACGTTTGGAAAAAAATTATTTTTTCAATACAGTCTTAATAATATTTTAAATTGCGTCATTAAAAAAAATCGCCGCTATTTATTCAAATAAAAAAAAAATTTCTAATTATGTATTTGATGTGTAAAATTTGTTAGCTTTTCCAGGAAATTCTTTCATTGTAATAATTCAAATTGAATAATATTTTACTCTTTAATAAAATAATTTGTGGTCCTGAAAAGGACCGTTTTTTGTTTTTAAAGTTATCGAAATAAATTTTTAAGCACGTTCACCTCGAATACGACGAGCCAATTGAATGTCTTTTGGCATTATTGTAACACGTTTAGCATGGATAGCACACAAATTAGTATCCTCAAATAATCCAACTAAATATGCTTCACTAGCCTCTTGTAATGCCATAACTGCAGAGCTTTGAAAACGCAAATCGGTTTTAAAATCTTGAGCAATTTCACGTACAAGTCGTTGAAAAGGTAATTTACGAATAAGCAATTCAGTACTCTTTTGATAACGACGAATTTCACGAAGAGCTACTGTACCGGGGCGATAACGATGAGGCTTTTTAACACCACCAGTTGCTGGAGCACTTTTACGGGCTGCTTTTGTCGCCAATTGCTTACGAGGAGCCTTTCCTCCCGTAGATTTACGAGCAGTTTGCTTAGTACGAGCCATTGCTTTATTTTTCACTCACTTTAACTCTACCAGAAAATTAAAACACTTCTCAAAAAAAGAACTTTTCACTTCACTTGAACCGAACACGAGGAGTCACAGTTTAGAAATACCATTTACGCTGCTTTAACCCAAGTATTTATAGAAAAATTCTCCCTTCTCCACTTTTAGCTTTATACGTTTTCCCCTCCATCAATTTCATTTGGTTTGGGTGAGAAATTTTTCTATAAATTGAGTGGTACACTCTCGGTAAATTTCATAAAGTGTGTGACAGTGCTAAAGTGAAGTGTTCTTTCTTATAATTCTGTTGAAGTGAAGTAAATTTAAAATGACTGGTCGCGGCAAAGGTGGTAAAGGTTTAGGAAAAGGTGGTGCTAAGCGTCATCGTAAAGTTCTTCGTGATAATATTCAAGGTATTACAAAACCAGCTATTCGCCGTTTAGCACGACGAGGTGGCGTTAAGCGTATATCGGGTTTAATTTATGAAGAAACCCGTGGTGTACTTAAAGTGTTTCTTGAAAATGTTATTCGTGATGCTGTTACATATACCGAGCATGCAAAAAGAAAAACAGTTACTGCAATGGATGTTGTATATGCATTAAAAAGGCAAGGACGTACATTATATGGTTTTGGCGGTTAAGAGTGAAATTTTTTATTTGATTGAAAATGAAAACGGTCCTTTTCAGGGCCACAAACAATTAACAAAGAGTAAAAATATATAATATATTAATCTTAATAGGTGTGGTCGTTAAATTTTATAGGGGTTAGGAGAAGAAAAGATTTTTTTAGGCTTATCAAAATTAAAAAAAAAAATTTTTTTTTTGCATATCTTATATCCGAAAAAAATAAAAATGTCAGTTTAATACTACTATACCCGAAAAAAATAAAAATTTCAGTTTAATACATAATTTTTTCTATACCTTATTATAGACAGGTTTTTTTCAGTATAACTGAAAAAAAAATTCAATTCGATTCGATTATAAAAAAAAAAATTTATTAAAAAATACTACTGTATGTAAATATAAATTTTACTCTTTGATAAAAGATATGGTGGTCCTGAAAAGGACCGTTTTGTTAAAGAGCTGTCGGAAAAATAAAATATTTATGCCTTCTTTTCAGTTTTTTTGGGTAAAAGAACAGCTTGAATATTTGGTAAAACACCACCTTGAGCAATTGTCACACCAGAAAGCAATTTATTTAATTCTTCATCATTACGGATGGCTAATTGTAAATGTCGTGGAATAATTCTTGTTTTTTTATTGTCACGTGCAGCATTTCCAGCTAATTCAAGAACTTCAGCAGCTAAATATTCCATAACAGCTGCCAAATAAACTGGAGCACCAGCACCGACACGTTCAGCATAATTTCCTTTTCTCAATAAACGATGAATACGACCAACAGGAAATTGTAGTCCAGCACGATTTGATCGAGATTTTGCCTTTCCCTTAACTTTTCCACCTTTACCACGACCAGACATTTTATTTAATTCTTTAATTCACTTGACACGTCTACACAGCACAGCACTTTTCACTTGAATGACGAAGTAAATGGTTGACTCACTTATTTATGTAAAAATTGAACGAAGAAAATTCAAAACGAAAGAGAATGGAGGGGAGATATTGATTGTCTCCAGACTAAATAAATATGAGCAGAAAGAGATAGAAATTGAACAGTTTGTGTTAAACCGTGAACGGGTGAAGACAAGTGAAGTGAAATTGTGAAAATGCCTCCTAAAACGAGTGGTAAAGCTGCTAAAAAAGCTGGTAAAGCGCAGAAAAACATATCTAAGACCGATAAGAAAAAGAAGCGCAAGAGGAAGGAAAGTTATGCTATCTACATTTACAAAGTTTTAAAGCAAGTTCATCCTGATACTGGAATTTCGTCGAAGGCAATGAGTATTATGAACAGTTTTGTGAATGATATTTTTGAACGTATTGCTGCTGAAGCATCTCGTTTAGCGCATTACAATAAACGTTCGACAATTACGAGTCGTGAGATTCAGACTGCTGTAAGACTTTTGCTACCAGGTGAACTTGCCAAGCACGCCGTTAGTGAAGGAACTAAAGCTGTTACAAAATATACCAGTTCCAAGTAAAATTACAAACCGTATTACTAAATGGCCCTTTTCAGGGCCGCCAAATATTAATAAAAAGAGTTAAAATTATTATTGAATATTATGCAGTTTTTTTAGTTATTTGTAAATCTTATCAAATAGAAATGTTCTTAGACAAAGTATATGGAAAATTTTGAAATATTTAATTAATATATTATCGAAATTAATACTCCTTTCGTACATATTCTCATCATTTCATATACCAAAACGTTTGGAAAAAAATTATTTTTTCAATACAGTCTTAATAATATTTTAAATTGCGTCATTAAAAAAAATCGCCGCTATTTATTCAAATAAAAAAAAAATTTCTAATTATGTATTTGATGTGTAAAATTTGTTAGCTTTTCCAGGAAATTCTTTCATTGTAATAATTCAAATTGAATAATATTTTACTCTTTAATAAAATAATTTGTGGTCCTGAAAAGGACCGTTTTTTGTTTTTAAAGTTATCGAAATAAATTTTTAAGCACGTTCACCTCGAATACGACGAGCCAATTGAATGTCTTTTGGCATTATTGTAACACGTTTAGCATGGATAGCACACAAATTAGTATCCTCAAATAATCCAACTAAATATGCTTCACTAGCCTCTTGTAATGCCATAACTGCAGAGCTTTGAAAACGCAAATCGGTTTTAAAATCTTGAGCAATTTCACGTACAAGTCGTTGAAAAGGTAATTTACGAATAAGCAATTCAGTACTCTTTTGATAACGACGAATTTCACGAAGAGCTACTGTACCGGGGCGATAACGATGAGGCTTTTTAACACCACCAGTTGCTGGAGCACTTTTACGGGCTGCTTTTGTCGCCAATTGCTTACGAGGAGCCTTTCCTCCCGTAGATTTACGAGCAGTTTGCTTAGTACGAGCCATTGCTTTATTTTTCACTCACTTTAACTCTACCAGAAAATTAAAACACTTCTCAAAAAAAGAACTTTTCACTTCACTTGAACCGAACACGAGGAGTCACAGTTTAGAAATACCATTTACGCTGCTTTAACCCAAGTATTTATAGAAAAATTCTCCCTTCTCCACTTTTAGCTTTATACGTTTTCCCCTCCATCAATTTCATTTGGTTTGGGTGAGAAATTTTTCTATAAATTGAGTGGTACACTCTCGGTAAATTTCATAAAGTGTGTGACAGTGCTAAAGTGAAGTGTTCTTTCTTATAATTCTGTTGAAGTGAAGTAAATTTAAAATGACTGGTCGCGGCAAAGGTGGTAAAGGTTTAGGAAAAGGTGGTGCTAAGCGTCATCGTAAAGTTCTTCGTGATAATATTCAAGGTATTACAAAACCAGCTATTCGCCGTTTAGCACGACGAGGTGGCGTTAAGCGTATATCGGGTTTAATTTATGAAGAAACCCGTGGTGTACTTAAAGTGTTTCTTGAAAATGTTATTCGTGATGCTGTTACATATACCGAGCATGCAAAAAGAAAAACAGTTACTGCAATGGATGTTGTATATGCATTAAAAAGGCAAGGACGTACATTATATGGTTTTGGCGGTTAAGAGTGAAATTTTTTATTTGATTGAAAATGAAAACGGTCCTTTTCAGGGCCACAAACAATTAACAAAGAGTAAAAATATATAATATATTAATCTTAATAGGTGTGGTCGTTAAATTTTATAGGGGTTAGGAGAAGAAAAGATTTTTTTAGGCTTATCAAAATTAAAAAAAAAAATTTTTTTTTTGCATATCTTATATCCGAAAAAAATAAAAATGTCAGTTTAATACTACTATACCCGAAAAAAATAAAAATTTCAGTTTAATACATAATTTTTTCTATACCTTATTATAGACAGGTTTTTTTCAGTATAACTGAAAAAAAAATTCAATTCGATTCGATTATAAAAAAAAAAATTTATTAAAAAATACTACTGTATGTAAATATAAATTTTACTCTTTGATAAAAGATATGGTGGTCCTGAAAAGGACCGTTTTGTTAAAGAGCTGTCGGAAAAATAAAATATTTATGCCTTCTTTTCAGTTTTTTTGGGTAAAAGAACAGCTTGAATATTTGGTAAAACACCACCTTGAGCAATTGTCACACCAGAAAGCAATTTATTTAATTCTTCATCATTACGGATGGCTAATTGTAAATGTCGTGGAATAATTCTTGTTTTTTTATTGTCACGTGCAGCATTTCCAGCTAATTCAAGAACTTCAGCAGCTAAATATTCCATAACAGCTGCCAAATAAACTGGAGCACCAGCACCGACACGTTCAGCATAATTTCCTTTTCTCAATAAACGATGAATACGACCAACAGGAAATTGTAGTCCAGCACGATTTGATCGAGATTTTGCCTTTCCCTTAACTTTTCCACCTTTACCACGACCAGACATTTTATTTAATTCTTTAATTCACTTGACACGTCTACACAGCACAGCACTTTTCACTTGAATGACGAAGTAAATGGTTGACTCACTTATTTATGTAAAAATTGAACGAAGAAAATTCAAAAACGAAAGAGAATGGAGGGGAGATATTGATTGTCTCCAGACTAAATAAATATGAGCAGAAAGAGATAGAAATTGAACAGTTTGTGTTAAACCGTGAACGGGTGAAGATAAGTGAAGTGAAATTGTGAAAATGCCTCCTAAAACGAGTGGTAAAGCTGCTAAAAAAGCTGGTAAAGCGCAGAAAAACATATCTAAGACCGATAAGAAAAAGAAGCGCAAGAGGAAGGAAAGTTATGCTATCTACATTTACAAAGTTTTAAAGCAAGTTCATCCTGATACTGGAATTTCGTCGAAGGCAATGAGTATTATGAACAGTTTTGTGAATGATATTTTTGAACGTATTGCTGCTGAAGCATCTCGTTTAGCGCATTACAATAAACGTTCGACAATTACGAGTCGTGAGATTCAGACTGCTGTAAGACTTTTGCTACCAGGTGAACTTGCCAAGCACGCCGTTAGTGAAGGAACTAAAGCTGTTACAAAATATACCAGTTCCAAGTAAAATTACAAACCGTATTACTAAATGGCCCTTTTCAGGGCCGCCAAATATTAATAAAAAGAGTTAAAATTATTATTGAATATTATGCAGTTTTTTTAGTTATTTGTAAATCTTATCAAATAGAAATGTTCTTAGACAAAGTATATGGAAAATTTTGAAATATTTAATTAATATATTATCGAAATTAATACTCCTTTCGTACATATTCTCATCATTTCATATACCAAAACGTTTGGAAAAAAATTATTTTTTCAATACAGTCTTAATAATATTTTAAATTGCGTCATTAAAAAAAATCGCCGCTATTTATTCAAATAAAAAAAAAATTTCTAATTATGTATTTGATGTGTAAAATTTGTTAGCTTTTCCAGGAAATTCTTTCATTGTAATAATTCAAATTGAATAATATTTTACTCTTTAATAAAATAATTTGTGGTCCTGAAAAGGACCGTTTTTTGTTTTTAAAGTTATCGAAATAAATTTTTAAGCACGTTCACCTCGAATACGACGAGCCAATTGAATGTCTTTTGGCATTATTGTAACACGTTTAGCATGGATAGCACACAAATTAGTATCCTCAAATAATCCAACTAAATATGCTTCACTAGCCTCTTGTAATGCCATAACTGCAGAGCTTTGAAAACGCAAATCGGTTTTAAAATCTTGAGCAATTTCACGTACAAGTCGTTGAAAAGGTAATTTACGAATAAGCAATTCAGTACTCTTTTGATAACGACGAATTTCACGAAGAGCTACTGTACCGGGGCGATAACGATGAGGCTTTTTAACACCACCAGTTGCTGGAGCACTTTTACGGGCTGCTTTTGTCGCCAATTGCTTACGAGGAGCCTTTCCTCCCGTAGATTTACGAGCAGTTTGCTTAGTACGAGCCATTGCTTTATTTTTCACTCACTTTAACTCTACCAGAAAATTAAAACACTTCTCAAAAAAAGAACTTTTCACTTCACTTGAACCGAACACGAGGAGTCACAGTTTAGAAATACCATTTACGCTGCTTTAACCCAAGTATTTATAGAAAAATTCTCCCTTCTCCACTTTTAGCTTTATACGTTTTCCCCTCCATCAATTTCATTTGGTTTGGGTGAGAAATTTTTCTATAAATTGAGTGGTACACTCTCGGTAAATTTCATAAAGTGTGTGACAGTGCTAAAGTGAAGTGTTCTTTCTTATAATTCTGTTGAAGTGAAGTAAATTTAAAATGACTGGTCGCGGCAAAGGTGGTAAAGGTTTAGGAAAAGGTGGTGCTAAGCGTCATCGTAAAGTTCTTCGTGATAATATTCAAGGTATTACAAAACCAGCTATTCGCCGTTTAGCACGACGAGGTGGCGTTAAGCGTATATCGGGTTTAATTTATGAAGAAACCCGTGGTGTACTTAAAGTGTTTCTTGAAAATGTTATTCGTGATGCTGTTACATATACCGAGCATGCAAAAAGAAAAACAGTTACTGCAATGGATGTTGTATATGCATTAAAAAGGCAAGGACGTACATTATATGGTTTTGGCGGTTAAGAGTGAAATTTTTTATTTGATTGAAAATGAAAACGGTCCTTTTCAGGGCCACAAACAATTAACAAAGAGTAAAAATATATAATATATTAATCTTAATAGGTGTGGTCGTTAAATTTTATAGGGGTTAGGAGAAGAAAAGATTTTTTTAGGCTTATCAAAATTAAAAAAAAAAATTTTTTTTTTGCATATCTTATATCCGAAAAAAATAAAAATGTCAGTTTAATACTACTATACCCGAAAAAAATAAAAATTTCAGTTTAATACATAATTTTTTCTATACCTTATTATAGACAGGTTTTTTTCAGTATAACTGAAAAAAAAATTCAATTCGATTCGATTATAAAAAAAAAAATTTATTAAAAAATACTACTGTATGTAAATATAAATTTTACTCTTTGATAAAAGATATGGTGGTCCTGAAAAGGACCGTTTTGTTAAAGAGCTGTCGGAAAAATAAAATATTTATGCCTTCTTTTCAGTTTTTTTGGGTAAAAGAACAGCTTGAATATTTGGTAAAACACCACCTTGAGCAATTGTCACACCAGAAAGCAATTTATTTAATTCTTCATCATTACGGATGGCTAATTGTAAATGTCGTGGAATAATTCTTGTTTTTTTATTGTCACGTGCAGCATTTCCAGCTAATTCAAGAACTTCAGCAGCTAAATATTCCATAACAGCTGCCAAATAAACTGGAGCACCAGCACCGACACGTTCAGCATAATTTCCTTTTCTCAATAAACGATGAATACGACCAACAGGAAATTGTAGTCCAGCACGATTTGATCGAGATTTTGCCTTTCCCTTAACTTTTCCACCTTTACCACGACCAGACATTTTATTTAATTCTTTAATTCACTTGACACGTCTACACAGCACAGCACTTTTCACTTGAATGACGAAGTAAATGGTTGACTCACTTATTTATGTAAAAATTGAACGAAGAAAATTCAAAACGAAAGAGAATGGAGGGGAGATATTGATTGTCTCCAGACTAAATAAATATGAGCAGAAAGAGATAGAAATTGAACAGTTTGTGTTAAACCGTGAACGGGTGAAGACAAGTGAAGTGAAATTGTGAAAATGCCTCCTAAAACGAGTGGTAAAGCTGCTAAAAAAGCTGGTAAAGCGCAGAAAAACATATCTAAGACCGATAAGAAAAAGAAGCGCAAGAGGAAGGAAAGTTATGCTATCTACATTTACAAAGTTTTAAAGCAAGTTCATCCTGATACTGGAATTTCGTCGAAGGCAATGAGTATTATGAACAGTTTTGTGAATGATATTTTTGAACGTATTGCTGCTGAAGCATCTCGTTTAGCGCATTACAATAAACGTTCGACAATTACGAGTCGTGAGATTCAGACTGCTGTAAGACTTTTGCTACCAGGTGAACTTGCCAAGCACGCCGTTAGTGAAGGAACTAAAGCTGTTACAAAATATACCAGTTCCAAGTAAAATTACAAACCGTATTACTAAATGGCCCTTTTCAGGGCCGCCAAATATTAATAAAAAGAGTTAAAATTATTATTGAATATTATGCAGTTTTTTTAGTTATTTGTAAATCTTATCAAATAGAAATGTTCTTAGACAAAGTATATGGAAAATTTTGAAATATTTAATTAATATATTATCGAAATTAATACTCCTTTCGTACATATTCTCATCATTTCATATACCAAAACGTTTGGAAAAAAATTATTTTTTCAATACAGTCTTAATAATATTTTAAATTGCGTCATTAAAAAAAATCGCCGCTATTTATTCAAATAAAAAAAAAATTTCTAATTATGTATTTGATGTGTAAAATTTGTTAGCTTTTCCAGGAAATTCTTTCATTGTAATAATTCAAATTGAATAATATTTTACTCTTTAATAAAATAATTTGTGGTCCTGAAAAGGACCGTTTTTTGTTTTTAAAGTTATCGAAATAAATTTTTAAGCACGTTCACCTCGAATACGACGAGCCAATTGAATGTCTTTTGGCATTATTGTAACACGTTTAGCATGGATAGCACACAAATTAGTATCCTCAAATAATCCAACTAAATATGCTTCACTAGCCTCTTGTAATGCCATAACTGCAGAGCTTTGAAAACGCAAATCGGTTTTAAAATCTTGAGCAATTTCACGTACAAGTCGTTGAAAAGGTAATTTACGAATAAGCAATTCAGTACTCTTTTGATAACGACGAATTTCACGAAGAGCTACTGTACCGGGGCGATAACGATGAGGCTTTTTAACACCACCAGTTGCTGGAGCACTTTTACGGGCTGCTTTTGTCGCCAATTGCTTACGAGGAGCCTTTCCTCCCGTAGATTTACGAGCAGTTTGCTTAGTACGAGCCATTGCTTTATTTTTCACTCACTTTAACTCTACCAGAAAATTAAAACACTTCTCAAAAAAAGAACTTTTCACTTCACTTGAACCGAACACGAGGAGTCACAGTTTAGAAATACCATTTACGCTGCTTTAACCCAAGTATTTATAGAAAAATTCTCCCTTCTCCACTTTTAGCTTTATACGTTTTCCCCTCCATCAATTTCATTTGGTTTGGGTGAGAAATTTTTCTATAAATTGAGTGGTACACTCTCGGTAAATTTCATAAAGTGTGTGACAGTGCTAAAGTGAAGTGTTCTTTCTTATAATTCTGTTGAAGTGAAGTAAATTTAAAATGACTGGTCGCGGCAAAGGTGGTAAAGGTTTAGGAAAAGGTGGTGCTAAGCGTCATCGTAAAGTTCTTCGTGATAATATTCAAGGTATTACAAAACCAGCTATTCGCCGTTTAGCACGACGAGGTGGCGTTAAGCGTATATCGGGTTTAATTTATGAAGAAACCCGTGGTGTACTTAAAGTGTTTCTTGAAAATGTTATTCGTGATGCTGTTACATATACCGAGCATGCAAAAAGAAAAACAGTTACTGCAATGGATGTTGTATATGCATTAAAAAGGCAAGGACGTACATTATATGGTTTTGGCGGTTAAGAGTGAAATTTTTTATTTGATTGAAAATGAAAACGGTCCTTTTCAGGGCCACAAACAATTAACAAAGAGTAAAAATATATAATATATTAATCTTAATAGGTGTGGTCGTTAAATTTTATAGGGGTTAGGAGAAGAAAAGATTTTTTTAGGCTTATCAAAATTAAAAAAAAAAATTTTTTTTTTGCATATCTTATATCCGAAAAAAATAAAAATGTCAGTTTAATACTACTATACCCGAAAAAAATAAAAATTTCAGTTTAATACATAATTTTTTCTATACCTTATTATAGACAGGTTTTTTTCAGTATAACTGAAAAAAAAATTCAATTCGATTCGATTATAAAAAAAAAAATTTATTAAAAAATACTACTGTATGTAAATATAAATTTTACTCTTTGATAAAAGATATGGTGGTCCTGAAAAGGACCGTTTTGTTAAAGAGCTGTCGGAAAAATAAAATATTTATGCCTTCTTTTCAGTTTTTTTGGGTAAAAGAACAGCTTGAATATTTGGTAAAACACCACCTTGAGCAATTGTCACACCAGAAAGCAATTTATTTAATTCTTCATCATTACGGATGGCTAATTGTAAATGTCGTGGAATAATTCTTGTTTTTTTATTGTCACGTGCAGCATTTCCAGCTAATTCAAGAACTTCAGCAGCTAAATATTCCATAACAGCTGCCAAATAAACTGGAGCACCAGCACCGACACGTTCAGCATAATTTCCTTTTCTCAATAAACGATGAATACGACCAACAGGAAATTGTAGTCCAGCACGATTTGATCGAGATTTTGCCTTTCCCTTAACTTTTCCACCTTTACCACGACCAGACATTTTATTTAATTCTTTAATTCACTTGACACGTCTACACAGCACAGCACTTTTCACTTGAATGACGAAGTAAATGGTTGACTCACTTATTTATGTAAAAATTGAACGAAGAAAATTCAAAACGAAAGAGAATGGAGGGGAGATATTGATTGTCTCCAGACTAAATAAATATGAGCAGAAAGAGATAGAAATTGAACAGTTTGTGTTAAACCGTGAACGGGTGAAGACAAGTGAAGTGAAATTGTGAAAATGCCTCCTAAAACGAGTGGTAAAGCTGCTAAAAAAGCTGGTAAAGCGCAGAAAAACATATCTAAGACCGATAAGAAAAAGAAGCGCAAGAGGAAGGAAAGTTATGCTATCTACATTTACAAAGTTTTAAAGCAAGTTCATCCTGATACTGGAATTTCGTCGAAGGCAATGAGTATTATGAACAGTTTTGTGAATGATATTTTTGAACGTATTGCTGCTGAAGCATCTCGTTTAGCGCATTACAATAAACGTTCGACAATTACGAGTCGTGAGATTCAGACTGCTGTAAGACTTTTGCTACCAGGTGAACTTGCCAAGCACGCCGTTAGTGAAGGAACTAAAGCTGTTACAAAATATACCAGTTCCAAGTAAAATTACAAACCGTATTACTAAATGGCCCTTTTCAGGGCCGCCAAATATTAATAAAAAGAGTTAAAATTATTATTGAATATTATGCAGTTTTTTTAGTTATTTGTAAATCTTATCAAATAGAAATGTTCTTAGACAAAGTATATGGAAAATTTTGAAATATTTAATTAATATATTATCGAAATTAATACTCCTTTCGTACATATTCTCATCATTTCATATACCAAAACGTTTGGAAAAAAATTATTTTTTCAATACAGTCTTAATAATATTTTAAATTGCGTCATTAAAAAAAATCGCCGCTATTTATTCAAATAAAAAAAAAATTTCTAATTATGTATTTGATGTGTAAAATTTGTTAGCTTTTCCAGGAAATTCTTTCATTGTAATAATTCAAATTGAATAATATTTTACTCTTTAATAAAATAATTTGTGGTCCTGAAAAGGACCGTTTTTTGTTTTTAAAGTTATCGAAATAAATTTTTAAGCACGTTCACCTCGAATACGACGAGCCAATTGAATGTCTTTTGGCATTATTGTAACACGTTTAGCATGGATAGCACACAAATTAGTATCCTCAAATAATCCAACTAAATATGCTTCACTAGCCTCTTGTAATGCCATAACTGCAGAGCTTTGAAAACGCAAATCGGTTTTAAAATCTTGAGCAATTTCACGTACAAGTCGTTGAAAAGGTAATTTACGAATAAGCAATTCAGTACTCTTTTGATAACGACGAATTTCACGAAGAGCTACTGTACCGGGGCGATAACGATGAGGCTTTTTAACACCACCAGTTGCTGGAGCACTTTTACGGGCTGCTTTTGTCGCCAATTGCTTACGAGGAGCCTTTCCTCCCGTAGATTTACGAGCAGTTTGCTTAGTACGAGCCATTGCTTTATTTTTCACTCACTTTAACTCTACCAGAAAATTAAAACACTTCTCAAAAAAAGAACTTTTCACTTCACTTGAACCGAACACGAGGAGTCACAGTTTAGAAATACCATTTACGCTGCTTTAACCCAAGTATTTATAGAAAAATTCTCCCTTCTCCACTTTTAGCTTTATACGTTTTCCCCTCCATCAATTTCATTTGGTTTGGGTGAGAAATTTTTCTATAAATTGAGTGGTACACTCTCGGTAAATTTCATAAAGTGTGTGACAGTGCTAAAGTGAAGTGTTCTTTCTTATAATTCTGTTGAAGTGAAGTAAATTTAAAATGACTGGTCGCGGCAAAGGTGGTAAAGGTTTAGGAAAAGGTGGTGCTAAGCGTCATCGTAAAGTTCTTCGTGATAATATTCAAGGTATTACAAAACCAGCTATTCGCCGTTTAGCACGACGAGGTGGCGTTAAGCGTATATCGGGTTTAATTTATGAAGAAACCCGTGGTGTACTTAAAGTGTTTCTTGAAAATGTTATTCGTGATGCTGTTACATATACCGAGCATGCAAAAAGAAAAACAGTTACTGCAATGGATGTTGTATATGCATTAAAAAGGCAAGGACGTACATTATATGGTTTTGGCGGTTAAGAGTGAAATTTTTTATTTGATTGAAAATGAAAACGGTCCTTTTCAGGGCCACAAACAATTAACAAAGAGTAAAAATATATAATATATTAATCTTAATAGGTGTGGTCGTTAAATTTTATAGGGGTTAGGAGAAGAAAAGATTTTTTTTAGGCTTATCAAAATTAAAAAAAAAATTTTTTTTTTGCATATCTTATATCCGAAAAAAATAAAAATGTCAGTTTAATACTACTATACCCGAAAAAAATAAAAATTTCAGTTTAATACATAATTTTTTCTATACCTTATTATAGATAGGTTTTTTTCAGTATAACTGAAAAAAAAAAATTTATTAAAAAATACTACTGTATGTAAATATAAATTTTACTCTTTGATAAAAGATATGGTGGTCCTGAAAAGGACCGTTTTGTTAAAGAGCTGTCGGAAAAATAAAATATTTATGCCTTCTTTTCAGTTTTTTTGGGTAAAAGAACAGCTTGAATATTTGGTAAAACACCACCTTGAGCAATTGTCACACCAGAAAGCAATTTATTTAATTCTTCATCATTACGGATGGCTAATTGTAAATGTCGTGGAATAATTCTTGTTTTTTTATTGTCACGTGCAGCATTTCCAGCTAATTCAAGAACTTCAGCAGCTAAATATTCCATAACAGCTGCCAAATAAACTGGAGCACCAGCACCGACACGTTCAGCATAATTTCCTTTTCTCAATAAACGATGAATACGACCAACAGGAAATTGTAGTCCAGCACGATTTGATCGAGATTTTGCCTTTCCCTTAACTTTTCCACCTTTACCACGACCAGACATTTTATTTAATTCTTTAATTCACTTGACACGTCTACACAGCACAGCACTTTTCACTTGAATGACGAAGTAAATGGTTGACTCACTTATTTATGTAAAAATTGAACGAAGAAAATTCAAAACGAAAGAGAATGGAGGGGAGATATTGATTGTCTCCAGACTAAATAAATATGAGCAGAAAGAGATAGAAATTGAACAGTTTGTGTTAAACCGTGAACGGGTGAAGATAAGTGAAGTGAAATTGTGAAAATGCCTCCTAAAACGAGTGGTAAAGCTGCTAAAAAAGCTGGTAAAGCGCAGAAAAACATATCTAAGACCGATAAGAAAAAGAAGCGCAAGAGGAAGGAAAGTTATGCTATCTACATTTACAAAGTTTTAAAGCAAGTTCATCCTGATACTGGAATTTCGTCGAAGGCAATGAGTATTATGAACAGTTTTGTGAATGATATTTTTGAACGTATTGCCGCTGAAGCATCTCGTTTAGCGCATTACAATAAACGTTCGACAATTACGAGTCGTGAAATTCAGACTGCTGTAAGACTTTTGCTACCAGGTGAACTTGCCAAGCACGCCGTTAGTGAAGGAACTAAAGCTGTTACAAAATATACCAGTTCCAAGTAAAATTGCAAACCGTATTAATAAATGGCCCTTTTCAGGGCCGCCAAATATTAATAAAAAGAGTTAAAATTATTATTGAATATTATGCAGTTTTTTTAGTTATTTGTAAATCTTATCAAATAGAAATGTTCTTAGACAAAGTATATGGAAAATTTTGAAATATTTAATTAATATATTATCGAAATTAATACTCCTTTCGTACATATTCTCATCATTTCATATACCAAAACGTTTGGAAAAAAATTATCTTTTCAATACAGTCTTAATAATATTTTAAATTGCGTCATTAAAAAAAATCGCCGCTATTTATTCAAATAAAAAAAAAATTTCTAATTATGTATTTGATGTGTAAAATTTGTTAGCTTTTCCAGGAAATTCTTTCATTGTAATAATTCAAATTGAATAATATTTTACTCTTTAATAAAATAATTTGTGGTCCTGAAAAGGACCGTTTTTTGTTTTTAAAGTTATCGAAATAAATTTTTAAGCACGTTCACCTCGAATACGACGAGCCAATTGAATGTCTTTTGGCATTATTGTAACACGTTTAGCATGGATAGCACACAAATTAGTATCCTCAAATAATCCAACTAAATATGCTTCACTAGCCTCTTGTAATGCCATAACTGCAGAGCTTTGAAAACGCAAATCGGTTTTAAAATCTTGAGCAATTTCACGTACAAGTCGTTGAAAAGGTAATTTACGAATAAGCAATTCAGTACTCTTTTGATAACGACGAATTTCACGAAGAGCTACTGTACCGGGGCGATAACGATGAGGCTTTTTAACACCACCAGTTGCTGGAGCACTTTTACGGGCTGCTTTTGTAGCCAATTGCTTACGAGGAGCCTTTCCTCCCGTAGATTTACGAGCAGTTTGCTTAGTACGAGCCATTGCTTTATTTTTCACTCACTTTAACTCTACCAGAAAATTAAAACACTTCTCACAAAAAGAACTTTTCACTTCACTTGAACCGAACACGAGGAGTCACAGTTTAGAAATACCATTTACGCTGCTTTAACCCAAGTATTTATAGAAAAATTCTCCCTTCTCCACTTTTAGCTTTATACGTTTTCCCCTCCATCAATTTCATTTGGTTTGGGTGAGAAATTTTTCTATAAATTGAGTGGTACACTCTCGGTAAATTTCATAAAGTGTGTGACAGTGCTAAAGTGAAGTGTTCTTTCTTATAATTCTGTTGAAGTGAAGTAAATTTAAAATGACTGGTCGCGGCAAAGGTGGTAAAGGTTTAGGAAAAGGTGGTGCTAAGCGTCATCGTAAAGTTCTTCGTGATAATATTCAAGGTATTACAAAACCAGCTATTCGCCGTTTAGCACGACGAGGTGGCGTTAAGCGTATATCGGGTTTAATTTATGAAGAAACCCGTGGTGTACTTAAAGTGTTTCTTGAAAATGTTATTCGTGATGCTGTTACATATACCGAGCATGCAAAAAGAAAAACAGTTACTGCAATGGATGTTGTATATGCATTAAAAAGGCAAGGACGTACATTATATGGTTTTGGCGGTTAAGAGTGAAATTTTTTATTTGATTGAAAATGAAAACGGTCCTTTTCAGGGCCACAAACAATTAACAAAGAGTAAAAATATATAATATATTAATCTTAATAGGTGTGGTCGTTAAATTTTATAGGGGTTAGGAGAAGAAAAGATTTTTTTTAGGCTTATCAAAATTAAAAAAAAAATGTTTTTTTTTGCATATCTTATTATACCCGAAAAAAATAAAAATTTCAGTTTAATACATAATTTTTTCTATATCTTATTATAGATAGGTTTTTTTCAGTATAACTGAAAAAAAAATTCAATTCGATTCGATTATAAAAAAAAAAAAAATTTATTAAAAAAGACTACTGTATGTAAATATAAATTTTACTCTTTGATAAAAGATATGGTGGTCCTGAAAAGGACCGTTTTGTTAAAGAGCTGTCGGAAAAATAAAATATTTATGCCTTCTTTTCAGTTTTTTTGGGTAAAAGAACAGCTTGAATATTTGGTAAAACACCACCTTGAGCAATTGTCACACCAGAAAGCAATTTATTTAATTCTTCATCATTACGGATGGCTAATTGTAAATGTCGTGGAATAATTCTTGTTTTTTTATTGTCACGTGCAGCATTTCCAGCTAATTCAAGAACTTCAGCAGCTAAATATTCCATAACAGCTGCCAAATAAACTGGAGCACCAGCACCGACACGTTCAGCATAATTTCCTTTTCTCAATAAACGATGAATACGACCAACAGGAAATTGTAGTCCAGCACGATTTGATCGAGATTTTGCCTTTCCCTTAACTTTTCCACCTTTACCACGACCAGACATTTTATTTAATTCTTTAATTCACTTGACACGTCTACACAGCACAGCACTTTTCACTTGAATGACGAAGTAAATGGTTGACTCACTTATTTATGTAAAAATTGAACGAAGAAAATTCAAAAACGAAAGAGAATGGAGGGGAGATATTGATTGTCTCCAGACTAAATAAATATGAGCAGAAAGAGATAGAAATTGAACAGTTTGTGTTAAACCGTGAACGGGTGAAGATAAGTGAAGTGAAATTGTGAAAATGCCTCCTAAAACGAGTGGTAAAGCTGCTAAAAAAGCTGGTAAAGCGCAGAAAAACATATCTAAGACCGATAAGAAAAAGAAGCGCAAGAGGAAGGAAAGTTATGCTATCTACATTTACAAAGTTTTAAAGCAAGTTCATCCTGATACTGGAATTTCGTCGAAGGCAATGAGTATTATGAACAGTTTTGTGAATGATATTTTTGAACGTATTGCTGCTGAAGCATCTCGTTTAGCGCATTACAATAAACGTTCGACAATTACGAGTCGTGAGATTCAGACTGCTGTAAGACTTTTGCTACCAGGTGAACTTGCCAAGCACGCCGTTAGTGAAGGAACTAAAGCTGTTACAAAATATACCAGTTCCAAGTAAAATTACAAACCGTATTACTAAATGGCCCTTTTCAGGGCCGCCAAATATTAATAAAAAGAGTTAAAATTATTATTGAATATTATGCAGTTTTTTTAGTTATTTGTAAATCTTATCAAATAGAAATGTTCTTAGACAAAGTATATGGAAAATTTTGAAATATTTAATTAATATATTATCGAAATTAATACTCCTTTCGTACATATTCTCATCATTTCATATACCAAAACGTTTGGAAAAAAATTATTTTTTCAATACAGTCTTAATAATATTTTAAATTGCGTCATTAAAAAAAATCGCCGCTATTTATTCAAATAAAAAAAAAATTTCTAATTATGTATTTGATGTGTAAAATTTGTTAGCTTTTCCAGGAAATTCTTTCATTGTAATAATTCAAATTGAATAATATTTTACTCTTTAATAAAATAATTTGTGGTCCTGAAAAGGACCGTTTTTTGTTTTTAAAGTTATCGAAATAAATTTTTAAGCACGTTCACCTCGAATACGACGAGCCAATTGAATGTCTTTTGGCATTATTGTAACACGTTTAGCATGGATAGCACACAAATTAGTATCCTCAAATAATCCAACTAAATATGCTTCACTAGCCTCTTGTAATGCCATAACTGCAGAGCTTTGAAAACGCAAATCGGTTTTAAAATCTTGAGCAATTTCACGTACAAGTCGTTGAAAAGGTAATTTACGAATAAGCAATTCAGTACTCTTTTGATAACGACGAATTTCACGAAGAGCTACTGTACCGGGGCGATAACGATGAGGCTTTTTAACACCACCAGTTGCTGGAGCACTTTTACGGGCTGCTTTTGTCGCCAATTGCTTACGAGGAGCCTTTCCTCCCGTAGATTTACGAGCAGTTTGCTTAGTACGAGCCATTGCTTTATTTTTCACTCACTTTAACTCTACCAGAAAATTAAAACACTTCTCAAAAAAAGAACTTTTCACTTCACTTGAACCGAACACGAGGAGTCACAGTTTAGAAATACCATTTACGCTGCTTTAACCCAAGTATTTATAGAAAAATTCTCCCTTCTCCACTTTTAGCTTTATACGTTTTCCCCTCCATCAATTTCATTTGGTTTGGGTGAGAAATTTTTCTATAAATTGAGTGGTACACTCTCGGTAAATTTCATAAAGTGTGTGACAGTGCTAAAGTGAAGTGTTCTTTCTTATAATTCTGTTGAAGTGAAGTAAATTTAAAATGACTGGTCGCGGCAAAGGTGGTAAAGGTTTAGGAAAAGGTGGTGCTAAGCGTCATCGTAAAGTTCTTCGTGATAATATTCAAGGTATTACAAAACCAGCTATTCGCCGTTTAGCACGACGAGGTGGCGTTAAGCGTATATCGGGTTTAATTTATGAAGAAACCCGTGGTGTACTTAAAGTGTTTCTTGAAAATGTTATTCGTGATGCTGTTACATATACCGAGCATGCAAAAAGAAAAACAGTTACTGCAATGGATGTTGTATATGCATTAAAAAGGCAAGGACGTACATTATATGGTTTTGGCGGTTAAGAGTGAAATTTTTTATTTGATTGAAAATGAAAACGGTCCTTTTCAGGGCCACAAACAATTAACAAAGAGTAAAAATATATAATATATTAATCTTAATAGGTGTGGTCGTTAAATTTTATAGGGGTTAGGAGAAGAAAAGATTTTTTTAGGCTTATCAAAATTAAAAAAAAAAATTTTTTTTTTGCATATCTTATATCCGAAAAAAATAAAAATGTCAGTTTAATACTACTATACCCGAAAAAAATAAAAATTTCAGTTTAATACATAATTTTTTCTATACCTTATTATAGACAGGTTTTTTTCAGTATAACTGAAAAAAAAATTCAATTCGATTCGATTATAAAAAAAAAAATTTATTAAAAAATACTACTGTATGTAAATATAAATTTTACTCTTTGATAAAAGATATGGTGGTCCTGAAAAGGACCGTTTTGTTAAAGAGCTGTCGGAAAAATAAAATATTTATGCCTTCTTTTCAGTTTTTTTGGGTAAAAGAACAGCTTGAATATTTGGTAAAACACCACCTTGAGCAATTGTCACACCAGAAAGCAATTTATTTAATTCTTCATCATTACGGATGGCTAATTGTAAATGTCGTGGAATAATTCTTGTTTTTTTATTGTCACGTGCAGCATTTCCAGCTAATTCAAGAACTTCAGCAGCTAAATATTCCATAACAGCTGCCAAATAAACTGGAGCACCAGCACCGACACGTTCAGCATAATTTCCTTTTCTCAATAAACGATGAATACGACCAACAGGAAATTGTAGTCCAGCACGATTTGATCGAGATTTTGCCTTTCCCTTAACTTTTCCACCTTTACCACGACCAGACATTTTATTTAATTCTTTAATTCACTTGACACGTCTACACAGCACAGCACTTTTCACTTGAATGACGAAGTAAATGGTTGACTCACTTATTTATGTAAAAATTGAACGAAGAAAATTCAAAACGAAAGAGAATGGAGGGGAGATATTGATTGTCTCCAGACTAAATAAATATGAGCAGAAAGAGATAGAAATTGAACAGTTTGTGTTAAACCGTGAACGGGTGAAGACAAGTGAAGTGAAATTGTGAAAATGCCTCCTAAAACGAGTGGTAAAGCTGCTAAAAAAGCTGGTAAAGCGCAGAAAAACATATCTAAGACCGATAAGAAAAAGAAGCGCAAGAGGAAGGAAAGTTATGCTATCTACATTTACAAAGTTTTAAAGCAAGTTCATCCTGATACTGGAATTTCGTCGAAGGCAATGAGTATTATGAACAGTTTTGTGAATGATATTTTTGAACGTATTGCTGCTGAAGCATCTCGTTTAGCGCATTACAATAAACGTTCGACAATTACGAGTCGTGAGATTCAGACTGCTGTAAGACTTTTGCTACCAGGTGAACTTGCCAAGCACGCCGTTAGTGAAGGAACTAAAGCTGTTACAAAATATACCAGTTCCAAGTAAAATTACAAACCGTATTACTAAATGGCCCTTTTCAGGGCCGCCAAATATTAATAAAAAGAGTTAAAATTATTATTGAATATTATGCAGTTTTTTTAGTTA
>OZ038377.1:0-18162 GCA_964036015.1 Leptarthrus brevirostris
ATTCAAATAGCTTATAATTAGAGCATAATATTGAAGATATTAATGAGATTTTTAAAATCTTTGAATATTAATAATTATATTTAGTATTTATAAAAGAAAATTCTTCTTTTTTTTTACAGTGAAAATGTAAGGTTTTATATTAAACTATATAAAATAGAAATATAAATGGAATTTAACCATTAAAGAAAAAAGTTAGCAGCTTTTTCTTGTTCACAGACTTATTTCTTTAATTGGAGTTTTATTACTCAATTATATCATTAACAGTGATATACCTCTGATTTGGTTTCAATTAATAAAAAAACATGGATGTATTATTTAACATCTAAAATTAGGTCGAAACTAATTGCAATATTTGCTTCATATTTTAAGGTAGATTGATTATTCAATACTTTTTGAATGCAAATCAAATGTTATATTTAACTACAACCCTATTTTTAATATTACTATTATGTAGTTCAATTTAATGCTCCTTGGTTTCATTCGTGATATAAACCTAAAATTAAAATTGTAATGAAATATATTCTTGTTGATAATCATATAATTAGATTGGAATATTTAATAATTATAATTATTGGTAGAATAAGAGCAATTTCTACATCAAAAATTAAAAAAATAATTGCAATTAAGAAAAATCGTAAAGAAAATGGTAAGCGAGAGGACGATTTGGGATCAAATCCGCATTCAAAGGGAGAACTTTTTTCTCGGTCAATTATTGATTTTTTTGATAAGATTGAGGCTAGAATTATTACAATTAGTGAAATTATTATAATAGTTGATGCAATAATAGAAATTGATAAAATTATTTATATTATGATTTTATAAACCTTATGATTGGAAGTCATATATACTTATTATACTATATAAATTAATTATATTTTTATCCTCCTCATCAATAAATTGATACATATAAGAATAGTCATACAATATCTACAAAGTGTCAATATCAGGCTGCTGCTTCAAATCCAAAATGATGAGATTTTGAAAAATGAAAATTTAAATGTCGAATCAGACAAATTATTAAAAAGGTTGTACCAATTAATACATGAAGTCCATGGAATCCTGTGGCTACAAAAAATGTTGATCCATATACTGCATCAGCAATAGTAAAGGGAGCTTCAATATATTCATATGCTTGTAAGGCAGTAAAATATATTCCTAGTAGAATAGTAAAAAATAATCCTTGAGTTGTTTGTGAATGATTTCCTTCTATTAATCTATGATGTGCTCAAGTTACAGTTACTCCTGAAGCTAATAAAATTGCTGTATTTAAAAGGGGAATTTGGAATGGGTTAAATGGAGTAATTCCTATGGGAGGTCAGGTTGCACCTAATTCAATATTAGGGGAAAGACTTCTATGAAAAAATGCCCAAAAAAAAGAAACAAAAAATAATACTTCTGATAGAATAAATAGAATTATACCTCATCGTAGTCCAATAGTTACTGGTAGGGTATGTAGTCCTTCAAATGTTCCTTCTCGACAGATATCTCGTCATCATTGATATATAGTTAATATAGTAATAATTATTCCTATTATAAATAGTGAAATATTGTATTGATGAAATCATTTTACTAATCCTGAAACTGTTGTTATTGCTCCAATAGCTCCGGTAATGGGTCACGGGCTATAATCTACTAAATGAAATGGATGATTTGAATTTGTTGACATTTATATTTTTATTAATTTACTTCTCTAGAGTATAATGTACTTAATACAGCAAAGACATATGATTGAATAATAGCTACTGCTGATTCTAAAATTAAAAGAGCAATTTGAATAATAATTAATAGATTTACTATTAAAATAGTTATGGAAGGTCCGGTATTTCCTAGCAATGTTAATAATAAGTGACCTGCAATTATATTTGCTGCTAGTCGTACTGCTAATGTACCAGGTCGAATAATATTTCTAATAGTTTCAATACATACCATAAAAGGTATTAAAATAGCAGGAGTTCCTTGGGGAACTAGATGAGCGAATATATGTTGAGTATGATTAATTCAACCATAAATTATAAAGGATAATCATAAAGGTAATGCTAAAGATAGTGTTATAGTTAAATGACTAGATCTTGTAAATACATAGGGGAATAATCCTATAAAATTATTAAATATAATTATAGAAAATAATGAAATAAAAATAAATGTTCTACCCTTATGTCCTGTGGGGCCTAATAAAGTTTTAAATTCTTTATGAAGTGTAAGTAAAATATTATGTCATACAATGTTATATCGGGAAGGCATAAATCAATATAGGGAAGGAATTATTAATAATCCAATGAAAGTTCTTATTCAATTAATAGATAAATTAAAAATTCTTGAAGAAGGATCAAATACAGAAAATAAATTAGTTATCATTTTCAGTTATAATTAGTTGTTAATGTAGTTTTATAATGTTGATAAATTTTTGGGGAATTAGGTAGCATTATATAATAATTTATTATACAAAATATTATAAAGGAAATAAAAAATATAATAAATAAACTTAATCATCTAATTGGAGCTATTTGTGGAATTAAAAAATATCTTTCGATAGATAATTTTAGTTTGACATACTAATGTTATTTGGTTTAACTAATTTTTTTAGTTAGGTCATTAGAAGTAAGTGCTATTTTACTATAAAGTGGTTTAAGAGACCATTACTTGCTTTCAGTCATCTAATGATGCTTGATTTGTTAAGTTAATTCATTTAATAAAAAAATTTACCGGAACACTTTCAATTACAATTGGTATAAATCTATGGTTGGCTCCACAAATTTCTGAACATTGTCCATAGAATAATCCAGGACGACTAATTAAAAAATTAGTTTGATTTAGCCGTCCTGGAGTACCATCTACTTTTACTCCTAATGCAGGAATAGTTCATGAATGAATTACATCTGCTGCACTTACTAGAATTCGAATCTGGGAATTTATTGGTAGTACAATTCGGTTATCTACATCTAATAATCGAAAATTATAGTTATCTATTTCATTTGTAGGAATTATATATGAATCGAATTCTATATTTATGAAATCTGAATATTCATATCTTCAGTATCATTGATGTCCAATTGATTTAAGTGTAATTATAGGATCATTAATTTCATCTAGTAAATATAGTAAACGTAGTGATGGTAGAGCAATAAATAATAATACAATTGCTGGTAGAATAGTTCAAATAATTTCAATTGTTTGTCCATGTAGTAAAAATCGATTAATATATTTATTAAAAATTAGTATTATTATAATGTATCCTACTAAAATAGTGATTATAATTAAAATTAAGAGAGTATGATCATGGAAGAATGTTAATTGTTCTATTAATGGAGATGCTCTATCTTGTAAACCTAAGTTAGATCATGTTGACATTATACTTTTATTCTAATAAAAGTATAAAACTTTATATATGAAGCTTAAATCCATTGCACTAATCTGCCATATTAGATATTAAATAATCAATGTTAAAATTTTATATAATTAATTTGTTAAAATAGGCAATTCAGAATAGCTATGTTCTGCTGGTGGAATATTTTGGAATCATTCGATAGAAGAATTTAATTGAATTGGATATAATACATTTCGTTTTGATGTTATACTTTCCCAAATAATAAATAAAAAAAATAAAATACCAATAAGAGAAATAGTTGATCCAATAGTTGATACAATATTTCAAGTAGTATAGGCATCTGGATAATCTGAATACCGTCGTGGTATACCTGCTAATCCTAAAAAATGTTGAGGAAAGAATGTTAAATTAACTCCAATAAATATAATAGTAAATTGTCTTTTTAATCATTTAGGATTTATAGTTAATCCTGTAAATAAGGAATATCAATGAATAAATCCTGCTATAATAGCAAATACAGCTCCTATAGAAAGTACATAATGAAAGTGTGCTACTACGTAATAAGTATCATGAAGTATAATGTCTACTGATGAATTAGCTAATACTACTCCTGTTAATCCTCCTACTGTAAAAAGGAAAACAAATCCTAATGCTCATATAATTGCTGGTGAATATGATAATTGTGTTCCATGTAATGTAGCTAGTCATCTGAAAATTTTAATTCCTGTGGGAACAGCAATAATTATTGTTGCTGAAGTAAAATATGCTCGAGTATCAACATCTATTCCTACTGTAAATATATGATGGGCTCATACAATGAATCCTAATAATCCAATGGCTAATATAGCATAAATTATTCCTAATGATCCAAAAGTTTCTTTTTTACCTGATTCTTGACTAATAATATGGGAAATTATACCAAATCCTGGTAGAATTAAAATATATACTTCTGGGTGTCCAAAAAATCAAAATAAGTGTTGATAAAGAATAGGATCTCCTCCTCCTGCTGGGTCAAAAAAAGAGGTATTTAAATTTCGATCTGTTAATAATATAGTGATTGCTCCTGCTAAAACTGGTAAAGAAAGCAATAATAGAATTGCAGTAATAACAACAGATCATACAAATAAGGGTATTCGGTCTAGTGTAATTCCTGTAGATCGTATATTAATTACGGTAGTAATAAAATTTACTGCTCCTAGAATAGAGGAGATTCCTGCAAGATGTAGAGAAAAAATTGCTAAGTCTACTGAAGCTCCACCATGAGCAATTCCAGATGATAATGGTGGGTAAACTGTTCATCCAGTTCCAGCTCCGTTTTCAACTATACTTCTAGCTAGAAGAAGAGTTAAGGAGGGAGGTAATAATCAAAATCTTATATTATTTATTCGTGGAAAAGCTATATCAGGAGCTCCTAGTATTAATGGAACTAGTCAATTTCCGAATCCTCCAATTATAATTGGCATAACTATAAAAAAAATTATAATAAAAGCATGGGCAGTAACAATAACATTATAAATTTGGTCATCTCCAATCAATGATCCTGGATGACCTAATTCTGCTCGAATTAAAATTCTTAATGATGTTCCTACTATTCCGGCTCATGCCCCAAAAATAAAATATAAAGTCCCAATATCTTTATGATTTGTTGAAAATAACCATTGTTGCGATTAAATGGCTGAATTTAGGTAATAGACTGTAAATCTATGTATGAGATTTTATATCTCTTTAATCATAAAGATAATAAGGGCTTTATATTCATATAATGATATTAGATTGCAAATCTAAAGGTGTAAAATTTTTACTAAGGCCTAAAAGGGATTATCTTATATTTATAACTTTGAAGGCTATTAGTTTAATTAACTTAAAGCCTTTATTATATAACAGAGTATATTAAACTAATTGTAAATAATCAAAAGATTGAAATAAATGTTATAGTTAGATAAATATATATTATTGTTTTGTTATAATTCATCAATAATATTCATGAATTTTCAAAATAGTTTAGTATAAATATTGAATAACATAATCGTATGTAAAAAAATAAGGTAATTAAAGTTATAACTGTTATTAATGTAATTAGGATAGATTGATTATTAAAGGCTAGAGCTTGAATAACTAATCATTTAGGTAAAAATCCTAAAAATGGAGGTAATCCTCCTAAAGATAATATATTTAGTGCTATAGAAAATTTAATAATTTTTGAAGAAGAAAATATTATAAATAATTGGTTAATATGAATTAACTTAAATAAATTGAATATAATAATTAAATTGATTGATAAGATAGAATATACTGAAAAATAAATTAATCATAAATTTTCATTAGATGATATAGCTGCAATTATTCAACCTAAATGATTGATAGAAGAAAATCTTATAAGTTTTCGTAATGATGTTTGATTTAGTCCTCCTAGAGATCCTACAATAATTGATAATATAATTATTGGGTATAATATTATTTTTATTTCTACTATAGTGTATGAAATTAATATTATAGGGGCAATTTTTTGTCAAGTTATTAGAATTAAGGCATTTAGTCAAGTGATTCCTTCTATTACTCTAGGAAATCAAAAGTGGAATGGGGCAGCTCCACTTTTTATTATTAAGGCTGATAATAGTATTATATTCATTAAGTTAATATTTGAGTTTATTTGAAATAATATATTTAATTTAATTGATGAAATAATGATGGTAAATATAATTACTGAAGAAGCTAAAGCTTGTGTAAGAAAATATTTTAATGATGCTTCTGAGGATATTAAATTAATATTAGAATTTATTAAGGGAATAAATGCTAATAAATTAATTTCTAATCCTATTCAAGCTCTTAATCAAGAATTAGCTGAGATTGAAATTAAAGTTCCAAAAATCAGAATTGATATAAATATTATTTTTGCTGAATTTTTAAAAATTAAAAAGAAAAGGATTATAACCTTTATATATGGGGTATGAACCCATTAGCTTATTTAGCTTATCTTTTTATATTTTGGTGTATGATGCACGTGAGTTTTTGATACTTAATGAAATAGTTTAATTCTGTTAAATATAATGAATGTAGTTAAACTACATTATTTACCCTATCAAGGTAATCCTTTTAATTCAGGCAATTCATTATTTTTTATAGTAAATTTTGTTACTTATACAATAATTTTTAATTATTATTATTAATTAATTTAATAATTTATTTTAGTAAATTATATAATAATGTAATTTATTTTTTATAATATTATATTTAAGTAATTGTTAATAATTAGTTTATATACATATATATATATATATATATATATTTAAATTAAATATATAATTTACTTATATATATTATATATATTTAATATAAATTATTTATATATCATATAATATTTAAATTAAACCCTATTTATATAAAAAATATATTATTATTAATATAAATTATATTTATATAAATAGTATATATTTTTATAAACCCTTAATAATTAATTAAATGTTATCTATTTATTTATATATAATAATTTAATTTAAATATATTAATTTATTTTATATAATTATATATTAATACAACAAAATTTAAATATTATATATATTATTTAGCGAATATATAATTATTTATTAATACAACAAAATTTAAATTAAATATATAATTTACTTATATATATTATATATATTTAATATAAATTATTTATATATCATATAATATTTAAATTAAACCCTATTTATATAAAAAATATATTATTATTAATATAAATTATATTTATATAAATAGTATATATTTTTATAAACCCTTAATAATTAATTAAATGTTATCTATTTATTTATATATAATAATTTAATTTAAATATATTAATTTATTTTATATAATTATATATTAATACAACAAAATTTAAATATTATATATATTATTTAGCGAATATATAATTATTTATTAATACAACAAAATTTAAATTAAATATATAATTTACTTATATATATTATATATATTTAATATAAATTATTTATATATCATATAATATTTAAATTAAACCCTATTTATATAAAAAATATATTATTATTAATATAAATTATATTTATATAAATAGTATATATTTTTATAAACCCTTAATAATTAATTAAATGTTATCTATTTATTTATATATAATAATTTAATTTAAATATATTAATTTATTTTATATAATTATATATTAATACAACAAAATTTAAATATTATATATATTATTTAGCGAATATATAATTATTTATTAATACAACAAAATTTAAATTAAATATATAATTTACTTATATATATTATATATATTTAATATAAATTATTTATATATCATATAATATTTAAATTAAACCCTATTTATATAAAAAATATATTATTATTAATATAAATTATATTTATATAAATAGTATATATTTTTATAAACCCTTAATAATTAATTAAATGTTATCTATTTATTTATATATAATAATTTAATTTAAATATATTAATTTATTTTATATAATTATATATTAATACAACAAAATTTAAATATTATATATATTATTTAGCGAATATATAATTATTTATTAATACAACAAAATTTAAATTAAATATATAATTTACTTATATATATTATATATATTTAATATAAATTATTTATATATCATATAATATTTAAATTAAACCCTATTTATATAAAAAATATATTATTATTAATATAAATTATATTTATATAAATAGTATATATTTTTATAAACCCTTAATAATTAATTAAATGTTATCTATTTATTTATATATAATAATTTAATTTAAATATATTAATTTATTTTATATAATTATATATTAATACAACAAAATTTAAATATTATATATATTATTTAGCGAATATATAATTATTTATTAATACAACAAAATTTAAATTAAATATATAATTTACTTATATATTATATATATTTAATATAAATTATTTATATATCATATAATATTTAAATTAAACCCTATTTATATAAAAAATATATTATTATTAATATAAATTATATTTATATAAATAGTATATATTTTTATAAACCCTTAATAATTAATTAAATGTTATCTATTTATTTATATATAATAATTTAATTTAAATATATTAATTTATTTTATATAATTATATATTAATACAACAAAATTTAAATATTATATATATTATTTAGCGAATATATAATTATTTATTAATACAACAAAATTTAAATTAAATATATAATTTACTTATATATATTATATATATTTAATATAAATTATTTATATATCATATAATATTTAAATTAAAATTTAATTAAATTATTATTAGTTATTAAATAAAATTATATTATTTTTATTAATTTTCTATTAGTTAATTAAAATATTATATATAAAAAAAAGAAAATAAAAATTTAAGGGGCTTTTATTTATCTATTTTGTTTATGGCTATAAATATTGAATAATTAATATCATATAATATTTAAATTAAAATTTAATTAAATTATTATTAGTTATTAAATAAAATTATATTATTTTTATTAATTTTCTATTAGTTAATTAAAATATTATATATAAAAAAAAAGAAAATAAAAATTTAAGGGGCTTTTATTTATCTATTTTGTTTATGGCTATAAATATTGAATAATTAATATCATATAATATTTAAATTAAAATTTAATTAAATTATTATTAGTTATTAAATAAAATTATATTATTTTTATTAATTTTCTATTAGTTAATTAAAATATTATATATAAAAAAAAGAAAATAAAAATTTAAGGGGCTTTTATTTATCTATTTTGTTTATGGCTATAAATATTGAATAATTAATATCATATAATATTTAAATTAAAATTTAATTAAATTATTATTAGTTATTAAATAAAATTATATTATTTTTATTAATTTTCTATTAGTTAATTAAAATATTATATATAAAAAAAAAGAAAATAAAAATTTAAGGGGCTTTTATTTATCTATTTTGTTTATGGCTATAAATATTGAATAATTAATATCATATAATATTTAAATTAAAATTTAATTAAATTATTATTAGTTATTAAATAAAATTATATTATTTTTATTAATTTTCTATTAGTTAATTAAAATATTATATATAAAAAAAAAGAAAATAAAAATTTAAGGGGCTTTTATTTATCTATTTTGTTTATGGCTATAAATATTGAATAATTAATATCATATAATATTTAAATTAAAATTTAATTAAATTATTATTAGTTATTAAATAAAATTATATTATTTTTATTAATTTTCTATTAGTTAATTAAAATATTATATATAAAAGTTTTATTTTGGCTTATTAATTTGTTAATAGTTTATTTTATATGTAAATTTTTGTGAGAACTATAAATATATTTTAATAATTATTTATTTTTTATTATTTGCAGTGATTAATTTTATTAAGTTTTAAAGAGATTTAGAAATAGTAATATTATTTAGTATTGACTAAATTTGTGCCAGCAGTCGCGGTTATACATTAAATACAAATAAATTATATTTTTGTGAGTTATATTTATTATATATTTTAACTATATAGTAATTTTATTAGGTGAAATTTTAAATTTATTATAGGGTTGTATTTTATTAATAAAGGCTTTGAAATCTTAATTTTAAACTAGGATTAGATACCCTATTATTTAAGATGTAAATTTTATATCAATTAGGTATTATTAGTTATGTTCTTGAAACTTAAAAAATTTGGCGGTATTTTAGTCTTTTCAGAGGAACCTGTTGTATAATCGATAATCCACGTTGGATCTTACTTAATTTTGTATCTCAATTTGTATACCGCCGTTATTGAATATTTTATAAGAATGATAATTTTCAATTATTTTTATTAAAATTAATATCAGGTCAAGGTGCAGTTTATAATTAAGTAACAAATGGGTTACAATAAATTTATTTATATGGATTTTTAATTGAAATATATTTTTGAAAGTGGATTTGATAGTAAAATTATATAGATTGTTAATTTGATTATAGCTCTAAAATGTGTACATATCGCCCGTCGCTCTTATTATTAAAATAAGATAAGTCGTAACATAGTAGATGTACTGGAAAGTGTATCTGGAAAATCAATTTAAAGCTTATATAGTAAAGTATTTCATTTACATTGAAAGGATTCTTGTGCAAATCAATATAAATTGATTATATTTTATTTATTAATTTATGTTGTTTTTATTTTATTATATTTTTATTAAAAATAATTATTTAAATTTTTGGTTTTAGTATTTTATAGAGAAAAAATATTTTTAATTATAGTTTATTGGTACTGTGAAGGATTATTGAAATATTTTTGAAAAATTTATATTTAATAAGTAGATTTAATTTATTGTACCTTGTGTATCAGGGTTTATCAATTAAATAATATTGATTTTATTTTTCTCGATATTAAGAGAGTTAATTAGATATTTTAGTTGATGTGGAATAATCATTAAATATATTTAGTTGGAAATGAAATGTTATTCGTTCTTATTGGTATCTAGTTTTTCAAGAAATAAATTTAATTTAGTTATTATTAATAAAAATTTTTATTTTTAAAAATTTTTATTTAGTGATAGTACTGTTTTATGGGATAAGCTATAAAACATAATTTTAAAAGTTTTATAAAATTTTTATTAATTATATGCTTAAAATTAGCAATTGATTGTAAGTTTGTTATAATTTATTTTTTTATGATATTATTTATTTTTACTTTAATTATTTTATTGAATTTTTTTTAAAAATTATGTATAATATGTAATAATGATATAATTAGTATATAGTTTTATTTAATAAGTAGTTATTTTTGTTAGATTGATTTAAATAATTCGGCAAATAATAATGCTTGCCTGTTTATCAAAAACATCTCCTTTAGAAATTAATTTAAGGTCTAACCTGCCCATTGAAAGTAATTTAAAAGGCCGCAGTATTTTAACTGTGCAAAGGTAGCATAATCATTAGTCTTTTAATTGAAGGCTTGTATGAATGGTTGAACAAAGTATTAGCTGTTTCATTTTAATTTATAGAATTTTACTTTTTAGTTAAAAGGCTAAAATATATTTAAAAGACAAGAAGACCCTATAGATCTTTATAAGTGAGTAGTTATAATTACTAAGAATATTTTATTTTTAATTATTTAATTTATTTTGTTGGGGTGACATTGAGATTTATTTAACTCTTAATTTTTTTATACCATTTATTTATGAATAATTGATCCTTTATTATAGATTAAAAATTTAAGTTACCTTAGGGATAACAGCGTAATTTTTTTGGAGAGTTCAAATCGATAAAAAAGATTGCGACCTCGATGTTGGATTAAGATAAATTATTGGGCGCAGCAGTTCAATTTTTAAGTCTGTTCGACTTTTTATTTCTTACATGATCTGAGTTCAAACCGGCGTGAGCCAGGTTGGTTTCTATCTTTAAATAATTAAAACAGTTTAGTACGAAAGGGCCAATTGTTTGAAAGATTACTTTTTTTTTATTGAATAAAGTTAATATTATTATTATTAACTATTTTGGCAGATTAGTGTAGTAAATTTAGAATTTATTAATGTAAATTTAATTTTACAAATAGTACTTGTTTAATATAGAAATTTTTTTATCTATTATTGGTGGGATTTTATTAATTATTTGTGTTTTAGTGGGGGTTGCTTTTTTGACTTTATTAGAGCGTAAAGTATTAGGTTATATCCAAATTCGTAAAGGTCCTAATAAAGTTGGGTTAATAGGTATTCCTCAACCGTTTTGTGATGCAATTAAGTTATTTACTAAAGAGCAAACTTATCCTTTAGTATCTAATTATATTTCTTATTATTTTTCTCCTATTTTTTCTTTATTTCTGTCTTTATTAGTATGAATATGTATACCTATATTTATTAAATTATATTCTTTTAATTTAGGTATTTTATTTTTTTTATGTTGTACTAGTTTAGGTGTTTATACTGTAATGGTAGCAGGTTGATCTTCTAATTCCAATTATGCTTTATTAGGAGGATTACGGGGAGTAGCTCAAACTATTTCTTATGAGGTTAGTTTGGCTTTAGTGTTATTGAGATTTGTATTTTTAGTTAATAGATTTAATATAATTGATTTTTATGTTTATCAGTTATATCTTTGATTTATAATTATTATATTTCCTTTATGTTTAGTTTGATTTACTTCTTGTTTAGCTGAAACAAATCGTACTCCTTTTGATTTTGCTGAAGGAGAATCTGAATTGGTTTCAGGGTTTAATGTTGAGTACAGAAGAGGAGGATTTGCTTTAATTTTTTTAGCTGAATATGCTAGAATTTTATTTATGTCAATGTTTTTTGTAGTTCTATTTATAGGCTGTAATGTTTATAATATTAGATTTTATTTTAAATTATTATTTATTTCTTTTATTTTTATTTGAGTACGAGGTACTTTACCTCGGTTTCGTTATGATAAATTAATATACTTGGCTTGAAAGTGTTTTTTACCATTTTCTTTAAATTATTTAATATTTTTTGTAGGACTTAAAATTATATTAATTTCTATTTTATTAATTTTATTTAGTAAAGTTAATAGAAAATTTAAATTTCTATATTATGTTTTCAAAACATAGGCTTGTTCAAGCTCATTAACTATATAGTATATATATATATATATATATATTAATTTAGTAAATTATCTCATCATTTAATAATTAGAGGGTTGGTTAAGTAATATAAAAAATATACAATTGTTAGGATTTGGCCGATAATAATATAAGGATCTTCTACAGGACGAGCTCCAATTCATGTTAGTAAAATAACTGTTACTACTATTATTCAAAATATAAATTGGTTAATAGGATAAAATTGGATTCCTCGAAATTTTCTTAAATGGTAAAATGGTATAATTATTAGAATGGCAATTGATAAAACTAAAGCAATTACTCCCCCTAGTTTATTAGGAATAGACCGTAGAATAGCGTAGGCGAATAAAAAATATCATTCAGGTTGAATATGTACTGGTGTTACTAATGGATTAGCAGGGATGAAATTATCTGGGTCACCTAATAAATATGGAGTTGATAATGTTAATATGGTTAATAATATAATTATAATAATAAATCCTACAATGTCTTTAAAGGTAAAGTATGGATGGAAAGGAATTTTATCAATATTAGATGAAATTCCTAATGGATTGTTAGATCCAGTTTGGTGTAGAAACAGTAAGTGGATTATTGTTATAGCTGATACAATAAATGGAAGAATAAAGTGAAATGTGAAGAATCGAGTTAGAGTAGCGTTATCTACAGCAAATCCTCCTCATACTCATTGTACTAGTTCGGTTCCTAAGTAGGGGATTGCTGATAATAAGTTAGTAATTACTGTTGCTCCTCAAAATGATATTTGTCCCCAAGGAAGTACATAACCTATAAATGCTGTTGCTATTACCAGAAATAAAATAATTACTCCTACTAATCATGTGGTAGTATATAAATATGAACCGTAATAAATTCCTCGTCCTACATGTAAATAAATACAAATAAAGAAAAATGATGCTCCATTAGCATGTATAGTTCGTAGTAGTCATCCATAATTTACATCTCGACAAATATGTGTAACTCTATTAAATGCTATGGAAATATCAGCTGTATAATGTATAGCTAGGAATAATCCTGTTAAAATTTGGATAATTAGACATAGGCCTAATAGAGATCCAAAGTTTCATCATGATGAAATATTGATAGGAGCAGGTAAATCTACTAGTGCATTATTAGCAATTTTTATTAGAGGATGTTGTTGACGTAAAGCCTTATATTTGTTCATTAGTTAATTCAAGTGTCGTAAAGGACCATAGAAGATATTTGTTAATTTTACGATAGCAATTAATGTAATTAGTAAGTAATTAATAATTAAAATGGTTAATATATTAGTTGGAAAATTATATAATTTGTTTAAGTTTAGGGTATTTTCTTTTATAGAACAAATGTTAATATTTATTATTTTTATTTCATTATTTTCTATGAATATTGATATAAGTGATTTATCTAAAATTAAGGTTGTTAATATTGTTAATGCTATTGAGATAATAATAAATGTTATTATTTTTATTGAAAAAGAAAATATTTCATTTGAAGCTAGAGAAGTAACATAAATAAATAAGACTAGTATGCCTCCTAAAAAGATTAAAAATAAAATATAGGAAAATCAAAAGGTTGAAGTTATTAATCCAGAAGTTATACAGATTAATACTGTTTGGATTAATAATATTAGACCTATGGCTAGTGGATGACTTATTGTTATAAAGATTATTCTTGATACTATTAATATAAATATTAGAATATAATATATGATTTCAAGAGATAGTTTAATAAAAATATTAATTTTGGGGATTAATGATAAAGAGTTTTCTTTTTTCTTGAAGTTTTAAAAGAATTAATTCTTAATTTTGATTTACAAGACCAATGTTTTGATTAAACTATTAAAACTAATGATATTATTTTATTGAGGAATTTTTATTATTTTATTTATTAGAGGAGTTATTGTTTTTGTATCTAATAGAAAACACTTATTATCTATATTATTAAGACTTGAATATATAGTATTAAGTTTATTTATTTTATTATTTTTGTATTTAAATTTTATTAGTTATGAGGGTTACTTTAGTATAGTATTTTTGACTTTTAGAGTATGTGAAGGGGCATTAGGTTTATCTATTTTAGTTTCTATAATTCGTACTCATGGAAATGATTATTTTCAAACTTTTAGAATTTTACAATGTTAAAATTTTTTGTAATAATAATATTTTTGATTCCGTTATGTTTTATTAATAATATATTCTGAATGGTTCAGAATATACTATTTTTGTTATCATTTATTTTTGTTGTTTTAAATTGAAGAACAAATTTTTTTAATAATATTAGATATTTTTTAGGATGTGATTTAATTTCATATGGTATAATTTTATTAAGAATTTGAATTTGTAGATTAATATTAATAGCTAGAGAGTCTATCAATAGTAATAATAAATATATTAATTTATTTTTATTAAATGTTTTATTTTTATTAATTTTTTTATATCTTACTTTTAGAAGAATAAGTTTATTTATATTTTATTTATTTTTTGAAAGTAGATTAATTCCTACATTGTTTTTAATTTTAGGATGAGGGTATCAACCTGAACGATTACAAGCTGGAATTTATTTACTATTTTATACTCTTTTAGCTTCACTTCCTTTATTAGTTGTTTTATTTATATTATTAAATTGATCAGGTAGATTATATTTTTTTATGATAGATAATTATTTATATAATTTGGATATTTTTTATTTAGGATTTATTATAGCTTTTTTAGTAAAAATACCTATATTTTTGGTTCATTTATGATTACCTAAAGCACATGTTGAAGCTCCTGTTTCTGGATCTATAATTTTGGCAGGTATTTTATTGAAATTAGGAGGATATGGTTTATTACGGATTATAAAAATTTTACAGATTTCTGGTCTTAAATTTAATTTTATTTGGGTTAGAATTAGATTGGTAGGAGGGGTTTTAGTTAGATTTGTTTGTTTACGGCAAGTGGATTTAAAGTCATTAATTGCTTATTCTTCTGTTGCTCATATAGGAATTGTTTTAAGTGGACTTATAACTATAACTTATTGAGGATTTTGTGGGTCTTATACTTTAATGATTGCTCATGGATTATGTTCTTCTGGATTATTTTGTTTAGCTAATATTAGATATGAGCGATTAGGAAGTCGTAGATTAATAATTAATAAGGGATTAATAAATTTTATACCTAGAATAACTTTGTGATGATTTTTATTAAGTGCTGCTAATATAGCTGCTCCTCCTACATTAAATTTATTAGGTGAAATTAGTTTATTAAATAGAATTATTAGATGATCATGATTATCCATAATTATATTATCTTTTTTATCTTTTTTTAGAGCTGCTTATACCTTATATTTATATGCATATAGACAACATGGTAAAAATTTTTCTGGGATTTATTGTAATATAAATGGAGTTATACGGGAATATTTACTTTTATTTCTTCATTGATTTCCTTTAAATTTATTAATTATAAAAAGAGAAATAACTATATTATGATTATAATTTTTATAATTAATTAATTACAAATTTAAGTAGTTTAATAAAAAATTTTGATTTGTGGTGTCAAGGATATGAATTATTCATCTTGGGTTGTGAAATTTATTTCTATTTGTGTAATTAGATTTGTTTCTTTATTTATAATAAGTCTATATTTATTTTTTGTAGGTATTTTATTTTTAATAAATGATTATGTGTTATTTATTGAATGAGAATTATTAAGTTTAAATTCTTTAAGATTAGTAATAACTTTTTTGTTTGATTGAATGAGTTGTTTATTTATATCTTTTGTATTATTAATTTCTTCTTTAGTTATTTATTATAGAAAGGAATATATGAGTGGGGATGTAAATATTAATCGATTTATTATATTAGTATTAATATTTGTTTTATCTATAATATTATTAATTATTAGACCTAACCTTATTAGAATTTTATTAGGGTGAGATGGGTTAGGGCTGGTATCTTATTTATTAGTTATTTATTTTCAAAATGTAAAATCTTATAATGCGGGTATGTTAACTGCTTTATCTAATCGTATTGGTGATGTAGCTTTATTATTAGCTATTGCTTGAATATTAAATTATGGAAGATGGAATTATATTTTTTATATTGATATTATGAAAAATGAATTTTATATACAAATTATTTCTTTTTTAGTTATGTTGGCAGCTATAACAAAGAGAGCCCAAATTCCATTTTCTTCATGATTGCCGGCAGCTATAGCTGCTCCTACACCAGTTTCTGCACTGGTTCATTCATCAACTTTGGTTACTGCTGGTGTTTATTTACTTATTCGGTTTAATTTTATTTTAGTTTATGGTTGAAATGGTAGATTTATATTATTAATTTCTGGTCTTACAATATTTATGGCAGGTATTGGAGCTAATTTTGAATTTGACTTAAAAAAGATTATTGCTTTATCTACGTTAAGTCAGTTAGGATTAATAATGAGAATTTTATCTATAGGTTATTATAAATTAGCTTTTTTTCATCTTTTAACTCATGCTTTATTTAAGGCATTATTGTTTATGTGTGCAGGGGCAATTATTCATAATATAGGAGATTTTCAGGATATTCGTTTAATAGGGGGTTTAACTTTACATATGCCTTTTACTTCTTCTTGTTTTAATATTGCTAATTTAGCTTTATGTGGTATGCCATTTTTGGCGGGATTTTATTCTAAGGATTTAATCTTGGAAATTGTATGTTTATCTTATATTAATATATTTAGATTTTTTTTATTTTTTTTTTCTACTGGTTTAACTGTTTGTTATTCTATTCGATTAGTTTATTATTCAATAGTAGGGGATTTAAATTGTTTATCTATTAATATATTAAATGATGAGGGATGAGTAATATTAAAGGGAATAATTGGCCTATTAGTTATAAGAATTTTAGGTGGATCTATATTAATATGATTAATATTTCCTTCACTTTATATAATTTGTTTACCTTTTTATTTAAAATTGTTAACTTTATTTGTATGTATTATTGGTGGATTATTTGGGTATTTAATATCTAATGTTAAATTTTATTTTTTAAATAAAAGTTTATTGTTTTATAAATTTAGTAGTTTCTTAGGTATAATATGATTTATACCAATTATTTCTACTTATGGTATTATTTATTATCCTTTAATATCTGGTCAATTAGTTGTTAAATCATTTGATTATGGTTGGTCTGAATATATAGGGGGCCAAAATTTATATAATAGACTGGTTAAATATTCAAGGATAAACCAAGTTATTCAAAATAATAGATTAAAAATTTATTTATTAATTTTTGTGTTGTGAATTATTATTTTATCTATGTTATTTTTAATAATTGTAT